>PVKA01009280.1:0-69148 GCA_004027165.1 Ctenomys sociabilis | reverse complement strand
GTAATACACTATATTAATAGACTGAAATCTAAAAACCACATGATCCTCTCAATTGATGCAGAGAAAGCCTTTGACAAAGTCCAACACTCATTCATGTTCAAGGTCCTACAGAAAATTGGAATAGATGGACTCTATCTTAACTTGATAAAAGCCATCTATGACAACCCAAAAGCTCATATAATCCTAAATGGGGAAAAACAGAAATCTTTTACTCTTAAATCAGGTACAAGACAAGGATGTCCTCTATCACCCCTCCTATTTAATACAGTCTTGGAATCCTTAGCAACAGCCATTAGAAAAGAGGGAGAAATAAAAGGAATAAGAATAGGTAAAGAAGTTAAATTATCACTATTTGCAGACGACATGATATTTTACCTGAAAGACCCCAAAAATTCCACCAAGAAACTACTAGAACTGATAGGGAAATTCAGTAGCATAGCAGGATACAAAATCAATACTCAAAAGTCAAAAGCATTCCTCTACACAGGTAACAAGTACACTGAAAGGGAAACAATAGAAACAATACGTTTTACAGTAGCACCGTGGAAAATGAAATACCTTGGGATTCACTTAACCAAGGAAGTCAAAGATCTTTTCACGGAAAATTACAACACCCTAAGAGAAGAGATTATAGAGGATTTCAGAAAATGGAAATATATTCCATGCTCCTGCATAGGAAGAACCAACATCGTGAAGATGGCCATACTCCAAAAATTGCTGTATAGATTTAATGCAGTCCCTTTGAAACTGCCACCAACATACCTCTCAGACCTAGAGAAATCATTCCTAAAATTTATTGGGAACCACAAAGGACCTAGAACAGCAAAGGCAATCTTGGCCAATAAAGAAAGGCAGGAGGCATCAGAATTCCAGACTTGAAATTATACTACTATGCCACTATGATAAAATCAACATGGTGTTGGCAACAAAATAGACCTGAGGATCAGTGGAATAGATTAGAAGATGCACAGGCATCTACAATCACACTCAGCCATCTGATCTTCGACAAAGGGGCTAAACAAGCTCACTGGAATAAAGATAGCCTCTGTAACACATGGTGCTGGAAAACTTGGCTTTCTACATGCAGAAAACTAAAACTTGACCCGGCTCTATCACCGTGCACTAAGTTAAAGTCAAAATGGATTAAAGATCTAAACATTAAAACAAAGAATCAGTCTCTTGGAAGAGAAAGTAGAAGGAACTCTTGAAGACAAAGGCGTAGGTAAACAGTTCATGGACAAACAGGTATTCGCACAGGGAGCACTTGAAAGAATCAACAACTGGGATCAACTCTTCTTAAGGAGCTTCTGCATGTCAAAAGAAATTGTCAACAGAATGAAAAGACAACCCACAAATTTTGAAAAAATCTTAACGAACTAGCAATCAGACAGATGTCTACTGTCTAGAATTTATAAAGAACTAAGATATAACAGGGCCCTCAAATTTAAAGACCCAATTCAGAAATGGGCATCTGAGATGAATATACACTTCTCAGAGGACGAAATTAAAGAAGCAAATAAATATATGAAACAATGCTCCACATTGCTAGTCATCTGTGAAATGCAAATAAAAACAACACTGAGATACCATCTCACTCCAGAAGGAATGGCTATCATAAGGAAATCAACCAACAACAAATGTTGGAGAGGTTGTGGGGAAAAAGGAACAGTTCTCCACTGCTGGTGGGAATGTAGACTGGTTCAACCATTGTGGAGGTCAGTGTGGAGACTCCTCAAAAGTGTAGGACTAGAAATCCCATTCAAGCCAGCTATCCTCCTACTGGGAATTTTCCCAAAGGAACTGAAAACATTGTATCATAGTGATATATGTTTACCTATGTTTATAGCAGCGCAATGTGTGATAGCATAATCTTGGAAACAACCAAGATGTGCATCACATGAGGAATGGTTGAAAAAGATGTGGTATTTCTATACAATGGAGTATTACTCAGCTGCTGAGAATGATAAGTGTGAAACACTTATACTGAAGTGGATGCCACTTGAACATATACTCATAAGTGAAATAAACCAGACACACATGTGTAAATATCGTATAGTCTCCCTAGCATAAAAAGCGAAACGTAGAAATACCAAAGGAAACATATAACAACAACGAAAACCAATTGAGTGTGATAAGGCAAAGTGAATGGCATATGCTGCAGGATACTTATCAGCTTTTCTTCTAGATGGTTAACAACTTAAGTTTACAGATCAAAGTTGGAGAAATAGAAGAGCCACAATGCCAGCCAACATTTTGGCCCTTGCCTTTCAAGGTCAGCGAAGACTCAGGATATAGGAGAACCTGTTGTGCACCATCATGAAACACAGTTGAGATCCAAATTTTCTGAGCAAGGAGATTATGCAGCCCCAGAGGAATGAGATCGAAGTTCTTTTTATTTTTTTTAATTTATTTTTTATTTTGTTGAAGTACAAATATCAATCAGACAGTTTAAAGACACCTTAACAAGACAGATTCAATAAATTAATGCATTGCAAACTGTTTTCATACTGTTTTGTTTCGTACAAGGTGCGATATTATACTTACAGACATTATTATAGAAGATGTCTCTTTATCAGTAAATTAAGAGTGTAGCTGTTTACTTATCTTATTTTTTATACCTGAATTATATCAAAAATTCAATAATTATTTTCCTAGTGGATGACCATAGTACTAGAAGCCGACATAATATCCTGCCCAACCACCATCAGTGCAAATCTTGCCTCTCATAGGATTATGTAGAAGCACAGCATTATCTATCCCAACTGTACTGTCTGTACACATACATCATGATTTCTATAGTGTGCCTGAGGAGAGTCACATGGAGAGAAAACTTTCTCTCAGGCTCTCACATAGAGCAAACTGTTCAAGCATTGGCCGTGACTCATCCACATGGATGACACAGAGAAATCATCTACAGAATAAGGTACAGGACTACAAGATAAATCGTGAGGGGACTTCACTGACCTCATAAGAAACATAAAGTACATGTGTTGGTATATAAGTCTTGCTCTATCTAGGTCTTAAGCACCCAGCAGAAAAGTATAAAAATGAAGTATACATCGTGGGACCATAATATTAAGCTGAGCTGTAAATGGTTATGGTTGACAACTTCTTTAGATAAGTCACTTTTGTAGTGGAATGCTGGACTGTGTTGGATTGCGTTGTTGAGTTCAAGCACCTAAGATCGTTGAATGACAGTGGAGTGCCTATCTGTGACAGGTGTAGACAAAGGAAGGGGTATAGAAAGGAAGAATCATGATGTGTGTGTATGGACAGTTCAGTGGGGATAGATAACGCTGTACTTCTATTTAATCCTATGAGAGGCAAAATTTTCACTAATGCTGGTTGGACAGGATATTATGTCACCTTGTAGTACTATGGACAACCACTAGGAAAATAACAAGGTAGAAAGTATTATTTGTTGAATCTTTGATGTAATTCAGGTATAAAAAATAAGATACGCACACAGCTACACGCTCTTTCTTTACTGATAAGAGTCATATGCTATCATAATATCTGTATGTATAATATGTATGCACCTTCTATGATACTAAAACATTATGAAAGCAGGTTGCAGTATTAATTTACGGAATCTATCTTGTCAAGGTATCTTAAAACTGTCTCACTGATATTTTTACTTCAATAAAACAATAATTAAAAAAAGAAGCAAACAAAAAGGGGTATATAGATGAAGGACATATATATGTATAAACAAAATAGCATAGATATGCAGCTACTTCTCAATTCAATGAGAAGAAAGATTTGTACTAATAGTGTCTGGACAGTATATCATTTCTGCCTCTTTGGTATGAATAACCACTATGACGACAACAATATGCAATGTATTAATTATTGTTACTATGATACTAACCTGTTTTGAAACTGTCTCATTGCTATTTCTTTCTCAACCAAACTAATATTAAAGAAAAAAAGAAGGGATACAATGGAAGAACCATTCTGTATTTGTATAAACAGTACAGTTAGGATAAATATGCAGTACTTTTGCATAATTCCATGACAGGAAATATTTGCACTAATACTGTTTTGACAGGATGTCCTGTCTGATGCTTATACTCTGGTTAACCCCTAGGAAGATAACCATATAAAAAGTATTAATTATTGAAACTGTACTATAATTCAGCTTTTTAAAAAGATAGGTATATAGCTACATTCTCTCAATTCATTGATTAGAGATATCTCTAACAGTGCTTCTAAATAGAATATCATGTGTGTACCTTGTACACCAAAAAACCACTATGAAAACAATATGAAATATATTTATTATTGATTCTGCCCTAGTAATTTGATTTGAAACTCTCTCATTGCTATTTGTTCTTCAATAAAATAATGTAAAAAAAAGCAAAATCGAGTTCAGCTAGACACCCTATATTTCATCTTACAAACCCAGATTGTAGCTGGAGAGTCATCTGAAGATTTTATCCTCATGAATATGCTCTGAAGATGGCTCATTGCCATGCCTCATAGGTTAAAGCTGGTCGTTCACAGGAGGCACTGGTTCTTGGCACATGGAACTTTCCATGTCATAGGCTGAAGTTTGCTGTGACTGTCCTCAGTGTATGCCAGCTGGCTTTCTCCACAATGAGTGATTTAAGAGAGCACAATATCATGTGTGGTTTCACTTAGAAGTCATGACCCATTGTTTCTGAGTTGCCCAGGTCAATCTTATTCCTGAAGGGTGTAGATACCAGGAGGCAAGAACAAAGGGGGATCATGGAGGCTGGCTCTACCCCCTGGATAAATACGCAGATTCACAGAATATCAGCTCTATGACAGCACAGATCTTCTATTTTTTTCCCTCATTCTTGTAGCACTGGTGGCTTAACAATGCTCAGTGAATATTTATTAGACAATTAAATAAAAAGGCTGTTGCCCTGAACTTTTGAACCAAATGTCACTCTTGAATTCTGCGTTCTGAAGCAACAAAAGATGCTTCCACAAAGAGTTTGGGAATGAAGAGACTAGACAGAAAATAACAGCAATTTTCAGGGATATTTGAAAGGGTTGTAGGAGTGATATTACTAATAAATAGTTATGATGTTGATGTTGAATGAGTACCAACTTTCATGTTGGAAGCTTCCTTTTGTGTGCCCAATTTCATATATACAACTGTTTACTTAAACATGATGACAAAGTGTAAATTACCCTCCACATGCACTCATAGACATGCAACATTTTGGTAGGTTGAATATGGAAGGGAAAAATAAAATCTAGTGGAATTTCAGACAGGGTTTTTTTTTTTTTTTTTTTTTTCCAGAAAAGAACTTCCATAGTGTTGATGCATAAATTACAACCCAATGAAAATGGATAGGTTAAAGTTTATTGTAAGACTATTTTAGAAAGAGTGTGTGTGGGTAATTCAAAGCTGACAAGGGCATAAGAGGGGGTTCTGTATGGAAATAGCACTATCCCTCTTCTTACTGCGGGATAACTGTGTCAAGCTCTGTCTGGTGGGTGCTGGGAGTTAGTACGCTGAGATAGGGTACTAACAAGTGCAAAGCCATGTGGTTGTTACCACTCAGAATCACAGCTTTTTTTCCTACATTGAGTTTATGAGATTCCTTTTCTTTACTAGTGGAATCCACTAAGGAGATTGTCGAGGATGAAGACATTCTTACCAAGATTTCCATCCTAGCTGCCATCTTTTTTTATTGCACTAATTTATGAGTTAAAATATTATGATCACAGGAGTCAGTTTTAGAAAAAATCCTCACAGTTTATTTATTGATGGTTACAGAGGGATACTTATCTCTTTACACCTTCTCAGGAGGGTCTGCAAGGCAGCTTCAGCTGCTCTTTGGACACTGATGCAGGGATCTAGCAGAAGTGCTTGGAGCCCTGAAATGGAGAGAAATCTGGGATCAGTGAATGAAGAGGGAAGACCCTAGCAAAAAGGACACCTTGATCCAGGGCCTGATTTGTGAGGCACAGTAAAGCCATCCTTGAGAGTCAGACCATGTGGGACTCAGGCTACTAAAACTCACAATTTATGTTGACTGGAAGAATTTGGAGCTTCAAGTTGAGAAACTCTCTTAACACTGAAAAAGCAGAAGAGTGGCTGGAGGTGTAGCTCAGTGGTGAAAGTCTGGGCTTAGTGTGAGGGAGGTCCTGGGTTCAATTTACAAGTGGGAGGTAAGAGGGTGGAGAGGTAGGTGGGAGGACGTCCTGGGCTTGTGTTTAGTAAGTTGAAACAATTAGAAAAGCATAGTCTGATGGCAATGGCACATACAAAGGTTTCTAGCTGGTGGTGGCTTTAAACTGTATAGAAATTTTAAGGTCTAGAGAGCCTCAGCAACAATTGTATACTAAGATTTTCTAGGAATGGATC
Organism: Ctenomys sociabilis; assembly: GCA_004027165.1. Lineage (NCBI taxonomy): Eukaryota > Metazoa > Chordata > Mammalia > Rodentia > Ctenomyidae > Ctenomys > Ctenomys sociabilis. The sequence goes on along the minus strand of PVKA01009280.1, from coordinate 62,802 downwards.
TGATTAAAATATGCTCTGTGCACATATAAAGACCCATCAAAACTCAATATTTTGTAAAATTAACAGGCACCGATGAACATATTTTATAAAAGATTTTCTGTTTCTGGATTCACACAGAATTTGGAGAGCTCCTGTTTCTTTAATATATAACAGCACAGTAATAAATGATTGTGATGTTGATGGTGAATGAGTACCAACTTGCATGTTGGAAACTTCTTTTTATGTACCCAATTTCATTTATACAACCGTTTACTTAAACATGCTGACAAAGAGTAAAGGACTATTATCCAGATATTATGAAGAATGTTAGTGCACATACCCTACACACGCACTCATAGACATGCAATATTGTGGTAGGTTAAATATGGAAGGAAACAATAAGCTTTGGTGGAATTTCAGACAGGTTTTTTAAAAATATTTGTTTGCAGAAAAGAACCTGGCATAGCACAATGGGCAAAAACAAGTGTTGGCACTCACGTGTGGTCAGTTGTTCTTTGTCTAATAGCTCCATATATTGGCTGGTCAGATTAAGGACAATGGAATCTGAATTCAATGGAGAAAAAATAGATCATGTTTGACTCTTTACTTGATCAGAAGGTAGACAGCCTGGCTGATGAGCAGATTCTATAACTCCCTCTGCATTTCTTCCCTAGGATTATGTTAGGTGAACCTTTACTAGGTTTTGAATCTTGTGTCTGGAAATGGTCACTCATCCCAGGTATATATGGGAAAGTTCACACAATGGACTTTTTAGGGGCAGGGCAGATATCTTTAAAATTTATCAATATGTTCTTTTAGTTTTTGTCATCATACATACAATCCAGTAAGGAATCTATAGGTTTTGGGGCTGGGCTTATACTTTGCAGCACACATGTGTGCTTGGCAAGCATAAAGTTCTGAGTGTGGTTCTTGGAACAAAAAAAGGAAAACGGAAAAGAAAAGACAAGGAATCCATAGCTTTTAATTTAGTTGTAAACATGTCCAAGAGAATGGGATTCTTAATTTTAGGCTGGGTTACTTAGAACAGATCACAGGATGTAACTTAGAATTTCATAGGAAGTCTTCTAAGAGTCATTTGATTTCTTCTTTATTCTAGCAGTTTGACAGAGAGGTAACACAGTAAAATTAACTGCCCAGAGTCCCACGGCAGAACCGAGATCTGCTGGTTCTCACAACTACATGCTGTATTTTGTGTCACGCTTCTACTCACACTCAGTGAGGTTGGAATGCTGAGTATGGTTTCAATTAAAACATGGGTGAAAGAAACCATGAAAGGTTTTTGGGGTGAAGACTTGAGGGCAGTAGGAAAGCAATGCCTTGGAGCCCACAGGGGTATGCAAAGTTCAGTGGGGAGCGCTGATGGGAGGAAAGCGAATGCTGGTGAGTCAGATGGCGCTCATCTTTGAAAGACAACACATTTTCTTATTTCTCTTTTTGTCAGGGGAGAGTCACACCAATCATACCAGTGGTAAACCCTGAGTAGCTTTTTCGAAACAAAAACAAGATGGAAAAGAACAGACATCTCTGAATCGAGGATGCGGGTGTGAGTTCACCTGTGAGTTTCACAGCTGCACTCCTGATCATCTCCCAGCTGCTGGTGAAAAAGGTGAATAAGTGTGTATGGAGGATCCACAGGATTTCCTGGTTTTTCTTTGCCTACAAGAGATGAGTGTTACAAGGACAGCAGCTGGAAAGTGACTGCAGTGGTTGAACTGTCTGTGTCAATTTGTTTGGTTTAAGAACTACCAAGAGGATAAATGAGGTACATTTCTGGGTGTCCTGGTTGGCATGGAGATGTGGCTTTAGGTGCTATGTCTGTTTTCTATCTTCTTCCTCTTTTGCACTGCTTCCTGGCTGCTGTGAACTAAGTATTTTTGCTCTACTCTGGCCTTCTGCTATGGTATTTCTGCTTTTGGAACCAACTTATCATGGACTGAATCCTCTGAAACTGTGAGCCAAACTAAATCTCCCTTTTCAACTGTCTGTGTCTAATAATGTGTGCTAGTAATGGGAGATGTGTGTAATACATTGATCCTTTATTTTCATTATCTTATAAGTCCTCAAATAGCAATGCTAAAGGTCAGTGAACATTCATGCAACCATTTGTGGATTGATTAACTGATTGAAAGTTATGGCAATTTCAATTAATTTTAATTAACAGAGGTGAGTTTCTGGAACCTTGGAGAGCAGATTCTAGAAGAGGGCTCTAGGGAGGACACTTTTATCACTGTGATCCTTGTGAGACAGTCTCTGGCCTGGGCAGAGATCGTTCGTTATGTTGCTTGATTGGTTTATACTCTTATCCTGCATTTTCTGAGTAGCATCTAGTGTACACTCACCAGTTTCATACAAAATTGCCTATAGAAATCTCTTGCTCTTGGTAGGTCTTGGTCAAGGAGATGGTCTAGCACACCATACAGCTCCTGAAGGCCCAGGAAAGGGAAGCAGATGATCAAGACATCACGACAAGCCTAGGAAACAGTTTCCTGGGTCACTGTCTATAAGGCAGGGATCTCATTCCAGAAAGGAATAAATAATAGTACTGGGGAAGTAGAAGTAATAGTAAGTGGTTCAAAGGGCATTATATTCATGGATACATGGCCATGCATAGTGGACAAATTTGCATCAGTGTATATTTTGTAGGAACATCTGTAACTATTTTGAAGTTATTCATAGTATAAATAAAGCCCATACAATGAGAAAAGAATGAAAAATAAAACAAAGAGCATTACAATAATTCCCAGAAATTGTTTTTTTTCAGTTTCAAGGATGAAACAACAAACTTGGGAGAAGATGACAAGAAAGAACTCAGAACTGAGGAAACGGTTTTCAGGTTCAGGTCTGAGGAGTGAGTTCAGATCTGGCTTCTGTTTCAGTTAGATCAGGCTTACTGTCACTGTTCAACCCTGGGAAGAGCAGGAGGTACAGGTGCCTATGGAGGCCACTTACAGTTCCAATCTTGGGGTTGGGATCCCAGAGGTGGAGAAGGAATGAAATCATGCTCTTTTTTATCTCTTCAGCAAAAAATGACTTCCACTGCTTTCCTGTTAGGGATGCCAGGTGCTCAAATAAGATGATGGCAGTCAGTCTCACGTCATCTTGCTCCTGTGGGGACAAGAGCATCTTCTCACATGCTGTTCCCTGTTGGTACCTTCAGGCCACCCACTGTGTCCTGCCTTGCTTTAGTAAAGAAAGCCTGAAACATGGGCAGTATTCTCTATGAATTAAAATAAGTATATATATTTTTCCCCTTGTTGAATCTCTGTCCCCAAACCACATAATTTAAAACAAAACCCAACCAAAGCCATGAGCCTGGGGTTTCAATGATGTTGTAGAGCTGTAGGCTTGATTTCTGTCTTTGAGGAACTAGTGAGAAAGTAGGGCTGCAGAGATGTTAAATAGGAGCATTGGCAGAATGACAGAGAGGATTCATGTCAACTTTAAGTAAATTAAAGCTGGGTGTGGTGGCACATGCCTGTAATCCCAGCACTTGGGAAGCTCAGGCAGGAGGATTGTTGTGAGTTCGAGACCAGCCTGAGCTACAAAATGAGCTTAAGGCCACCCTGAACTGCATAGTGAGACCATGTCTCAAAAAGACAAAAAAAAAAAAAAAGTAAATTAATCTGATTGCATCTTTTTTTTCTTAATGTCAAGGATTTTGCCTCAACCATGAGAGAAAAGTACCCAAGACACGGAGAGCATTATGGGACCTTTAATCTAAATTTCTTAAAATACTGAACTGTTTTCTAAGATGCTGAACACTTTCTCCAGGAACTCAGAAATTGGAACCTTGAGTCCCAGGTTAAACCAAAAAGTGCTGGTTCTTGTCTTGAGTTTATGAAGGTATAGAATTTCCTTGCTTTTTTTCTAGGATGGTAGGTGAAGATTTCAAGAACAAAGGATAAGCATTTGGAGGATGTTGTTGAATGTTTATACTGTGCTGATATGGTTCAGAGTTCAACAAAAGGAAAAAATGTATTTAGAGAGTTTTCTGGAAATTTTCTTTTCAAACTTATAAAAATATGTTTATGAACACAGAGGGATAAAAAATATGTCCTGAGTACAAGAATATTATTTAGGTAAGAAAAAATATCCCTAGTGTAAGAAACTGCAAGGATAAATGAAATCTGAAAAGTACAGCAGATATTGTCAAAAGGAAAGAAATTGCTCGAAAGAAAAGAATGACTGAGAAGGAGGAAAAGAAGAAAGAAAGAAGGGAGGAGGGGAAGGGGCTGGCCAGATAGCTCGGTGGACTAAAGCACCTGCTTAGGAAAATGTAGGGACAGGGGTTTGATTCCTGGCATGCCATGCTTGCTCCTCCTCTGGAGTGCACTGAGACTGGGCCTGGAGGTGCACACGTGTAATCCTAGCTCTTAGGGGGCTGATAACAGGTGTAGGAGGATCACTAAGACCTGTGTAGTGAGACCTTGTACTAAATACATAAAAAAGGAAGAGGAAAAAAAAATATATATATATATATTAACTAAGGTAATTGTACTACTGGTTTCTAGAAAGGGATAATAATGCCTAATTACTTGACCTATTTTGCATGTCTATGTCTGGAAAACTGGACAACTACTTTGAAGATAACAATGTACAACATAACAATTATTGTTAATTTCCTATCAGCTTCTTTCAAAATTCTGTATTGTTTTTATTTTTCATTCTCTTTAAAATGAAAAAGAAACTGATATATTCCAGCAAAAGTGACTTTTTAGGAAAAGGTCAGAATAGCTAAATGAATGCATTGTAAATACCCTGAATAATAGACATAAAAACAGAAATAGTTCTTTAAATATATTAGGATTAAGGTGAAGGTATATCCTGTATTTATAAAATCTCTCTGTCTCTGTCTCTGTCTCTGTCTCTGTCTCTGTCTGTCTGTTTCTCTCTCTTTAAAGAAAACCAATAGGAAAATACTCAAAAGGTAAAGACATATTTAGGTGGGGAGAGGGAAAGAAAGAGAGAATGAGACAGAGGCAAAGAGAGTAAACTTAGAGATAACAGCTTTATGCTTACTCTTTAGAGAAATATAGTGACAAAGCATCATAGGCTTAAACATACTTGTAGAAACATAACTTTAATAGACACTAAGTAGCATGTCATTACCAAGACCTAAGGTTTTTCAAAGTTTATTTTTATGCAAGTGGGATGGAATTTATGTCTATCAGTAGTAGGAAAGATCTAACCTAGCAACCAGCAATAATTTGATTTTTTTCCCTTTTCTCAAGGTGCTGAGAAATGTTACCTTGACCACAAAACTATTAGGTAGACTGAAGGCCCAATTCTAGGTAATTATTATTAGTTCAGCAACAACCTTAGAAAACAAAAACAAAGGGCCTTTAGGAGTGATTTCAGTCCTTTGTTAAAGATTGCTATCGATTGTTTATATAATAAAAATGGAATGTTCCTGTTATTTTTACAAAAGATACTAAACTGAGTGGGAGCCCAGAAAAATGTTTTAGAACAATTAGCAATCTAAAAGTTTTATTAGTAAATTAGAGAAAGTGGGAATAAAGCAGTTTCAAAGTTGTTTTCAAAGACTACATTTAGGCTAGAACATAAACAAGGGAAACTATAAAAAATAAAACTTGTGAACTATTGAATGTGGGCATATACTGCAGAATAAAATCTGTAGATTCTCTGGTTAGTAAATTTCCAAGAGTCAAAACAAGATTTTTTAAAAATGGAGCAAATAAATGGTTAAAGGTTGGACTGGATAGATAATTTTTTCCCCTTAAATTCTATTCAGTGCTTCTCAAGTCTCGTTTAGACTGTCTTATAAAATATTTATTGAGTAGAAAAATTTAGCTTATGGTGAGTAACGAAGGAAATGAAGACATTTCAGTCATGTACACTGAATTTAACAAAGTCTTAATTAATGTTCATGTAAGATGCACTACAGGAGTCAGCTAGCAGTTTCCCACTTTCTTTGATAACGGCTAATGAACAAAAAAGTAAAGATCGTGAAACAGCAGGTGCAAGTAGTGAAATGAAATTTTATATTGATGGTGGTGTACAAAACAAAATAAACACTAAAATGTAAACTTGTGGAAGATATAAAGAAAATGACTGCTCTGTCCTAGGATTGCTGACTGATCTCTTTCAAATGTAGGTAATACATTAGATGCTGGCAGACCCTTTCAGTAGAAGGCCCAAGAGTAAATCATTTAGACTTTGTTAGTTACATGGATTCTGTGGTTTGGGATCTACCCTGAGGACAGGTAAAGAAGTCTAAGTGTAGCTGGGTGGGTCACGGACGTGTGGCCTCAGGCTCTCTGTCTGGCCTCTCTCTTCTGTTTGGAAGTCTTCCCTTGATTTACTTCCCAGCTGTCACACACTAGGTAGCTCTCATGACCACACCCTTGCACCTTGATATTTCTTACTTGAAACCAGCTAAGGATGGACTGAAACTTCGAGCAAAATTAATCCTTTAAGTTGTTGGTGTTGTGTATTGTGTCCAGTGATGGAAAAGTTGGCTATTATAGTCTCTCTACCACCTAATCACCTTGGCTGGTGGAGAGTGAAAGCTGATATAGACAATATATAATTAATGAGTGTGTACATGTTCCAATAATAGTTTAATCACAGAAAGTCTGTGGACTTGATTTGGTCCATGAGCTATACTTTCCTGATTTTTGGATGAAATGACTCTTTGAATTGGGGAAGTGGAAAGACAGTGCTGGAAGACAATTTCATGTTTGTTCAAACACTAACTCTATAGTGAGTATTGTCCTAGATTTTGTATTCTCCAAAGTAAATCTGGAAATGAGAATTTCAGAGAAAGCAATATGCATCTGGAGGTGTTGGGGAATTCTCTGGGAATCAAGTTAGGAAATGGGAATAGAATGGGACAAGAGCTAAGAAAGGAGCCGTAGTGGGTGTGCTGTCCTCCAGGATAAGTGGCACTCAGTCCTCCTGAGGTGTGAAGAACCTGAGAAATGTGTGCTCAGATTCTTGACTCTCTCTGTTTAAGGGTTCTTCCCAAGGCTTTCTTCCCTCAGCAATTCCAGCCCACTCTGCTTAGGTCAATAATGATTCCCAGGGCAGGAAATGCCCTCAGGCAGAAACAGAACAAGTCATTAGCTTGAATAGGGATCCTTTGCCGGAGACCGAGCTGGCCAAGAGATACTGGTAGGACACTGATTCTGCCTTCTGCAAGCCCTGCCTGAAGCTTTTGCTGTTCACTTACTCCTTCTGGAGAAGGAAGGCTCCAAAACAGGCTCACTTACATCTTCAAAGAAGGTTCTTGTTTGAAGCACTATCTCCTTGAAGTAGAAGCTCACATCTCTGTCCGTGAGAAGCTCTAGGATCTTTTTGAGAGCCTTCAGGCTTTCACAGACAACGTCAGTGCGAGCCAAATGGTACAGGCCTCTGATGACAGATTCCAAAACTATCTGCTTATGCTTCTTCACCTATTATGAAAATAGAAGTCTTTTAATTGCTTGATTTTTATATATCTGGAATCTGATAGGAGTCTTCACACAAGGAAACTGAAAGTTTATTAGTGACATATATACTTCAATCCAAGAATAGGGTCCAGGGATCTAGCTCAGCGGTGTAAGCACCTGCCTGGCAAGTGCAAGGTCTTGAGTTTAGTCCCTGGTATCACAAAAAAAAAAAAAAGCAAAAAACAAACCAAGAACAATCACTTATGCAAATGTACTGGGGTTTTCAATTTCCATACAGTTACTGAGTATGTACTAAGATTATTAGAAAACTCTACTGAAACTGTTTCCCTGCCAATTCCTCTTACTTTGTATGGGGCCCCGGATGCTGTGTTCCCAAGCCCTCGGATAGCCATTTGCCTGAGCGTGGCATTGGAGTCCCAGGCACTCTGGTCCATCAGGATCAGGACATCTCGCAGGTTTCCATGCTTCCACAGGATTGGCTCCTTCATGAGCTGAAACGATCACACTTCTTCAGTTTAGTTAAGGAAGTGACCTCCCTTCAGGAAGGGCATTATAAATACAGGTAGACAGAGGGCCTCATTGCTGTGAAGCTAACGAGGAAGCCCTGGGGTCTAAGCTCTGGGTATGAGCTGCCCGCAGTCAAGCCTGTTACAAGAACAATAATACTGGACATAACTGTGCTTCTAGTCTCGGTGGGAAAATGGTGCTGGCCACCAGCAGTTACTGATGTTGTCCCTTCCCTGGATGGGCCAAGACAACCTTTACTCCAGAGTTGGAAGGTAATCTTTTTGATCACTTTTTGTTTTGTATATTGCAAATGTGTCTTCCTGTTTTGCCTGGAAAACTTCATTTCTGCAGACAAAGGGCCAAAGGTGATTTTGGGAGGTTTCCTCTTTCTCTTCCACAGCCTACTTAGGCATCTCTGGCAGGAATGGTCCCTCTATTACTGAAAGTGTTTGAAGGACTTTCAGACCCACAGAAATGCCCCCTGGGAGACCCTGGTGGCTGCTGTTGCTTGCCTCAGAGAAGAAAGCTGTGCCCGTTATGCGGTAGTTTTCGGAAGAGGAAGTGAGAGAGGGGAGTAGAAGCTCCATGATGTCCAGCATGATGCTGTGTTGCCAGACTGCCATGCTCCTAGAAAGTGCAAAGTTTGTCAGAGACTTTTTCTCTAAATAATAGAAGGAATCTTAATCTACTTATTCCTCAGGCAATAGCTCATCTAAAAAGGATTAATGACCATCAAGGGTCCAAATATCAAGTATCCAAAGTGCTCTAAAGTTGTCCACTTGAACTGTGCCTTTTCTGTAAGGAACGGTGACTTGGACTGGCCCTAGACCCCCTGCTAGGCACCTTTTCTTCTCCTTTCCCGATAGCCTTCTTCATTATAAATCCTAGGTGAATCAATTACTTTTAGTAAATTTGACTGTGTTACATTTTTATTCTTTACTTTTGGTTTTCTCCTTTATATCTTCCTTGTTCTCAAATACATTCCCATTACCTGGCCAGAGCACACACTCCTATATGATGGGTGTCAGGATTGCTAAGTAGAGCCCATAAGTTTTCCCCCTCATCAGACTCCTTTGCGAGGCCCTCTCGCATGGCTTGGGCTTGCAAGCACTTCAGAGTTGCAGTTGAGAGCCTAGAGGGAAGTAAGTCACACAAGTGGTCACACAGGTAAGTCAGCCCCACATGGGGAGCTGTGCTTCCCAAGCTCTTGGCTCCTGCTCCCCAGAACTAACTCTAGCTTAACATTGGGTTAGTGGATCTGTGGAACAAAAACCAGGCAGCCCTGCTCTTGTGCTTTTTAGTTTTGGGTCAAAGAGGATCTCCAAATGATGTTAGCTTGTAAATAATAATTATATAGGATCTTGTCAGTCCCCCAAGAGAAAAAAAATCCTCTGGAAAGGAAATTTTAAATACCATATTTTACTTATGTTCAAATAATACCATTGGAATCAAGATGCATCATCAAAGTAGATTTGAAGTGTAATTGCTGTTGGACAGACAGTACTGGTGATACCGTTGCTACTGACTCTGCATTCACACACACACTTGGACATAGGTATAGCTCTTTATGCTCCTGTCAGCTCTGTGACTGTTAGTAGAGTGGCATGCATTATTGGAACTGCATGTGTGTGCTATTATCTTGGTCTTAACCATCCAGCAGAAAAATATAAACAGGTACAAAAAGTAAAAACATATTAATATGCTGAGCTGTAAAAGGCTCAAGCCAACAACTTCTGACATTGGCAGTTCTACAGATAACCCACTACTATTATCAACTACTGGACTATATTGGATTACTTTGCTGAATTCATGGATTTACAAATATATATATAAGAACTGCAAGTGTGGAGTCTAAATGCTGTGTGAAATGTCTTTAAAAAGGTTGTACCAAAACTTGGCTCTGGAATGAAAAGATTGGCAAAAGTAAGGGAAATAAATCAAAATATAGGATGAATTTCTAAACCTGACAATCCTCAAAGAGAAGTATAAAATGAAAATGTAAAAGTGTAAGAAAACATTGACTTATTGATTAATTGGAAGTCTTTTTCTTTTCATTGGCATACAAAATATCACTTGCTTTCTCTCAATTATGAAGTCTTAGATTTGATGACGTATGATATTCATTTCCATTTTTCTTATTATTGTTGATAAACTTAAATATCACAGGATTTGAGCTCTTCTATCACAATCTTAGCAAAAGATACTGAGAGAAACTATGGGCTTCTAGGAAGGAGGTGTAGCCCCTCATGCTTATGTTCTCCTTGGGGCAGCTACCCTTGGTGAAGAACAAAGAACTGCAAGGCTGGGCTCACAGTGGAAGCATCACAGAGCCTAGCTTTTTCATAAGTAGTTGGCACTGCCTTCCAAGCCCCTCTTTGGAAGCTGGGGTCAGGACAAGACTGGAAGCCTACCCTTGTGGGGCTTCTTACCTGCAGGGGTCTGGGTCCTGCTGCCGTTCGCCCTGCTGCATCACGCGCCGCCTGTTGCTTAGGGCTGAAGTGTACACCTTCTGGCCAAGAGTGCAGCTGACCAACTTCAGGAGGAGGGTGAAGAGCTCCGGGTACAAGGTGGTGACTGGCAGTCCTAATGAGACCACTTCATACATAGCGCAAGCCACCTGCGGGGACAAAGGACCTCTGATCAGGTGCTTTCCTCTCCTCAAGGCCATCTTTTCCCTGGGCTGCACTTTTCAGTTTGCCTTCACCTGAAAGTAAAAATGTCCAACTCGCTGAAAACAATGTGATTATTTTTGACATTGATTACATGCAAGGTAAAACACAAAAGTGGGGGGCTTGTTTGGCTGTAACCTTCTTGACTCGGGCTGTGTTTCTCTCTCAGGACTGTTGTGTCTGCACAACAACCTCCAGATGATACCAGTCAGGGAAGATGAAATGTTTTTCAGGGTTGTAGCTTTTCAATACAAAATGGTGCTTTGGATATTTCCAACACTTATTTGGAAATATAGGCACATCATTTTGGGGATGATGAGAAGATTGCTTCCAAAAATGATCACCCACAGATGAATTTACAAACAGAGGGAAAGTTAGAATATGAAAGGAGAAGTGTTATGAATGCTACAGCATCACTTTCCACAGAGGAACAGACTATGGCATACAACACAGTTCCAGCCAAGTGAAGAAATGTCCAACTCACTGAAATTGCTTCAATCCCGGCGATGTCATCTTCTAACCTGGTCTCCAGTTTGTCTTTCAAGACTTGAATGAGTTTGCCACTGGAGGCTGGGTTTTCTGCCAATGCTTTCCACAAGGTCTTTGTGTCCCTAGCAGGGCAAGGCAGGAAGTTGATATATAAGGTCCAGCTCACTCGACTGTGAGCTTTTTCATCTGACTCAATCTAAAAGTCACATGATGACTAATAATATTTAGGGCAGATGGATGTGTTGGCATGCTAAGGGATAATGACAACACCCCGGTCTTAGGTTTACTGAGGTTTGTTAATGTCCATCAAGATGAAAAACGGTAGGTGCATTTTAGCAACAAGATATGGAAGGAATACATACTTTCTAATGTGCATGTATTCCCATAATGAACATTAAAAGAAACCAAACTCCCATCAGTATTATTCAATAAAGATAACTGGCAAACTTGTAGTTGAAATGGCAATTTTTAAATTGTTCAGGGAAGATGTTTTCAACTTTCATTTTCTAAATAATGATTCTTTCCACAATGATTTTTGAGGAGTGACTTTTCCTGAGAGAAGAGACCAGATAAGTCAGGGTCTACCTGTCAAAGGGCAGAGGCTTCTGTAAAAGGCTGATGACCACCGGGTTCATTTGGAAGCTGGCGATCTGCGAGATGGCTTCTAGCATGAACTGGAAACTTTCCTCCTTTTGTCTGAGAACTGGCATGTGATGGTAAACTGTGCTCAGGATCTCTAGCAACTAAAGAAAAGCCAAATAAAATATTAAGTTTCCATTTCCTTTCCACTTGAGTAGCCCAGAGAAAGAACCATCAGTACACTGTGGGTAGGTGATTGATTAATGAACTATAACTATAACTAGAAGCAATAATTGATCTTATACATGGTTTATTTTTCACTCATGAAGACTGTTGGAGAATTGTTTATTCTTAGTTCAGTTTAGCAAAGGTCCAGCACAAGAGTGCGCTGCCCAGGTTCTGCGCTAGGCACTGTGAGAAGTCACTGGAGATAACACGGAGGCAGCCCTATGGCAAGAGGTGGAGTGACTCTGGAAAGGCTACCTGTTGGAATCGGTGCTTTCAACAAGAAGGTGCTTGGGGTATCTCAACTGTTAAATTGGAAATAGAAATGCATACATATGCTTTGAAGCTCATGAGCAATTTATTTCCCAAAATGATCTGGCACACATCATGTGGAAGTGTGCTCTGGGCAGGGAGCAGGCAGGGCTGCACTCAGTGGAGGAGCATTGTCCCCATATCTCTAAGCCTGGGCTGCAAGTAGGCTGCAGTTTTGAAGGGCAAAGTGGAGCAGGAGGAGGAGGGCATCTTCATCGGAGAAACACAGGTAAAGATTTAAAACAGAAAAATGTATGAGAAGTGGCAGAGAACAGAGGATATTTTTAGGGTGCTAACACTACGCTGTGTGATATAATGGTGGATATATGTCATTATAGACTTTCCAAAACACAAACCTTATAGTCCATATCAAATAAGCTTCCTTTAAACACACAAATATATGCACATTCCATGTTTACCAGCCTTGACTCTGCCATGCCTAGCCAGTGTTGCTTAAAAATGATGTATTGGAAAATAATTACAATGGAAGTATTTTCTTTTTCTCCCCCCTTCTTTCTTATTTGTTTCCCTCCCTCCTTCCCTGCCTTCCTTCTTTTCTTCCTTCCTCTATTTATTTATTTTTTTTTGTGATGCCAGGGGTTCATCCTAGGGTCTTTGGCCTGAACTATATTCCCAAACCCTTTTATTTGGTATTTTGAGACTAGGTCTTGCTAAGGCACTGAGTTCCCTGCTGCCCAGGCTGGGGATGATCTTGTGATCTTCAGAGTGCTAGAATTACGGTCATATGCTACTATGCCTGGATAGTATGGGGGTAACTTTTAATGCCTTTACCTAAAAGCCATATTTTGGAGAATTTTGAAATCAAAAGTAGTTGACTTGGAGATATGGGGACAAGCACTCCTTTCTCTTCTCTGCTTGAAATGCTTTCATTCAAAGTTTCTTTCTTAATTATTGTTTGAATGCTTCTGTTTGGTGTGGCTCAGAAGACAGGATTGAGGTGTCTCCATTTGGAGTTCTTAACTAAACTTTCTGAATTTTAATTGTTCGTTCTGCTCATGCTTAGTTGGGAGGAAGGACTGAAGACTTTTCCCCAATCCACTGGCAGTCTTACACTCTGAGGGCAAGAAAGAAAAGCATGGAGTGGGTGAGAGCTCTCCTGCCTTTGGAAAGGCAAAGCAAATGCATCCACCTGGCCACGTTTCTCCTTAGAGATCTACCAATCTGATGTGCATAGCCCAATTGGCTTTGTTCAGAGCTACTTCCTCAGACCAGAGAGAGACATCTTCTAGAGCTTTCATGCTAGAAGAGCAGAGAGGTAATGGAGAAAGCCCACAGCATGAGCCTGTGTGCACACCACTCTCTGGAGGCCTCTGAGGCTCTGTGTGCTCTTGCCCACTGCCCATGGCAAGACAGACTGAGAAGCAGTGGCAGCCCTGGCATTTCAGAAGGGCTCTAATGCTGTTCAATTTGGCCACCAGCTGTCAGCTCACCTGATGTTCCAGTGATGCTCCATGTTCCTTCAAAGCTGCAATCATCCAAATGCCGCAGGCCTTCATGCACATGGGGTTGAGGCTTTCCAGGCCATCTAGAGTTTCTTCCAAGAACATCTGAATTTCATCAGTTGGGATGAATTTACAGACAATCTGAGAATGGACCCAGAAAGACTTGTGTTGCCCAGCACCTCACTTTATGTATGGACACCTACAACTTCCTCGTATTGTCTGCAACATGACCTTGAAAGTCACTGGGCTTCCCTAACCGTTAGCAGTTTGGGCCACCAAAACCAGGGAAACAGGACAGAGGCCTGATCTTAAATCTCTAATCTTTTCCTGGTGTTTGTTGTCTTTTTGTCATTTCATATTATTGAATGTCAATCCTGCAGAGGCAATTTCCTCTCTAAATCTAATGTCATAGCAAGCTGCATATGGGAAAAATAATGCATAATATTTATATAGCAATTTTTATATTGGGAAATACTTTCATATATACCTCATATATCATAGAAATATGCCTGAGTCTGTCATAGAATAGCAAAACCTTGATAATTCATGCAAATCTATCACACTGAGTGATATGTTGAATATCGAGGTGGCTGACAGATCCCCATGGAGAATGGATTATTATGGGCTCTGTGTTTTGGTCTTCTCAGCTTCAATATTAAGGACAGTCAATAAGAGGTCAACAAAATAAAACTTTGCAATTTTGATCTCAAGGTGAAAGAACTATACAGAATATTTGACTGATAACAATGTGTGCATGTGAGTGTGTATGTCTGTACCTGTGTGTTGAAAAGAGGCAGAAGGGGCATCTCTGAATGAGTTCCAGGGACACTATGTAGGGGTTCTACTAAGCTAGGTGGCAATGACTTGTACACAGGAGAGCACATTGTTCATACTGACTTTCCCTTTGCATGAAGTGCTTGGATGACATTTTATTGTGAAGAAATGAGTGTGAATACTTTCCCATGAATACTTGTACAGGCCAGCGGTATTCAGGAATCACAATTCCACAATTAAAGGATGAGAGCAATGATTTTATGCTGTGTTCCCCAGCTGGCTTCTCTCCTATGTTCTCATCAATTTCTCATTGTCTCTGCTGCTGCCACCCTGGTCCAAGATAACTCATCTAACACCTGGATTCTTGCAGGTGTTCAAACTCACCGCATTTCCTCAGCTTTTTCCAGCCTATGTTTAGTTTCCCCACAGCAGTCAGAGCAGCTCTGCAAAAACATGAGCCTGACCTCCTCTCAAGAACACCTACGGCTGGGCGTGGTGGCCGCATGCCTGTAATCCCAGCACTCGGGAGGCTGAGGCAGGAGGATTGTTGTGAGTTCGAGACCAGCCTGAGCTACAAAGTGAGCTTAAGGCCAGCCTGGACTGCATAGTGAGGCCCTGTCTCAAAAAGACAAAAAAAAAAAAAAAAAAAAAGAACACCTAGCCCCTGCAGATCTTTCTAAATCAGGACAATACAGCCTGTCCAAAGATTTTTCACTTTGCCTTATATGTTGTCACAATGTACTGACTTTATTGTCATCTGCGTGAAATGTTGATGACACATATGTGTCCTCTGGGTTGCATTGCCTTAAGTGAGGGGGGCCTTTTTACATTTCAACACCTGGCATAAGTGCATATACTAGTGCTAGCTCTTCTGCTCAAATCCTCCACCAGACTTTGATTTCAACTGGGGTACAAATTAATGTCCTTAATAAGATTTGCAATGCCCTGAAATTGGGCCCTCTTATCTCTTAGATTTTATTATCTCTTTCTAGATCTCAAGAAAGGGCCTTTGAACTTACTACCTTGCCTCTAGCTGGAATGCTTTCTTTTCCAGATAGTTGCATGATTTTCCTCTGCAGAGAGGGTTTCTTCACAGTATGATCTTCCCCTTATTCCCTTACTTGACTTTTTCTCAATCATTACCTGATATTATATTATGTTTTAAGAGCCCTTTCAGAATGCAGTCTCAGTCAAGGCAAAGATTTTTGTCTTTTCTTCTCTAACAATAGCAGACATGTCCTGTCCATGGTTCATGGATTGAGCTGCCCTGAACAGCTAGTAATGTGGTCCACAACACTGTGAACTTGAAATCATCAGAAACATAGAGTCCTCTTCTTTTCCCTATTGTTATGTGACAATTCATGACTTGATTACACACTACCAGAGCACAGGCCATGTAGATGACAACAGAAATTATTTATGTCAGGGAGGGTGGCACTCTGGTGTCTGCCATACGTAGTCAGTCCTTTTGAAATATCAGATTCATGACTTTACAACTAAAATGGGATTACCAGTAATAATATGTGAGCCTGCCTACATGTGCTTGCCTGTGAACGTAGGCTTTTATTGTTACTAAGCAGACATGTTTATTTTCTGGCTTAAATATAACTTGGGTTTGTTATGTTATTTTGTAGAATAATAAGTTAAAAAGAAAAAAACAGTAAGTTTTTTATTTATATACATTAATTGTAATACATATTGTTCCTTTCCCTCCACTGCATCATACACCCTGAGAAATCCACTTGATGCACCAAGTTTCCCATACTTAGAGCGGGTGTTGAGTAGGCCTGTGCACCTAAAGTTAAGGACAGGATAAGATGCCCTCTGTGTAATTGAATGTCTAAACTATTACCTCCATCCACAACAGGGAGTCTCTAGCTTACCATTTGGAAATTAACCCAGAACCACTTCATGTCCCTCAACCAGTCTTCCATACTTGTTACCTTAGCTATTTTAGAGGAAATCTTGATCTGGACCTGTGCATCATTACATTCTATCCCCTCCTGCAAGTTCTGCAGTCTTTCCATCTCCAGATGAATGCCTATAGTCAACAAAGGGAGAAAAACATAAAACTTCAAAGATCCAGAAAGAGTTGAAGAGGAGCCCAACTACTTTTTGATGTGACACTGATCCTGCTCTTGGATTCCTTTAACATCACTGCAATGGCTGCATGATGAGATGCTGGCAAGTCAGCCTGATTAGCTCCTAGACATGGGAGCCCTGCTACATAGCCTGCATGTGACAGTCTCACTCATCACTCATAAAGACTGTCACAAGCAGACCCTCCTCTTGCGTTCCCTACTTTACAGATGCAAAATCTAGAGCAGAGACATCTGAAGCCAGTAATCCAAAGTCAAACAGTGAGAAAAAAAAAGAAAGGCAGTATAATTTGGGCCCTGGTGTGTCTATCATAAGTGCCCAGACTCTAATAATGTTCCTCTCCTGCTAAACTTTTGAAGTTTCACTTTTAGGGAATCACCTGGAGAAAATTAAAATGTTAAGATTGTAATAGGAAGTTTATATCAGCAACTGCATAAGTGATTGTTGATATACATATCAACAATGATTTTCTGCTGTTGAAAGCTGATTAGTTGTAGAAACTAACATACAGACCATTCTGTGGAAGGCAGCCTAGCTGAATGGAACAAATATGGATTTAGAAGTCAGGTACATGTGGGCTCGAAGCCCAGCTACCTTAGTTTCAGTGAGCCAGACAACTGGTATCTTTCTTACTTTCTTTGTAAAACCAATTAACATTCATAAGTACCCATGGGTTTTTAAAGTACTATCATGCTAGTTCCTTGTGCCTAGAAGGCATTGAATAATACTTCATCTTCCTCTCCTGCTTCTATGATTATTTAGCCAACTGAAGACAGAGCTAACATTGTATAATATTTTTTATTAGTAAAGAATGTAAGAGAACCTGACTTTGTATATTTAGCAATAAAAAGAAAGAAACAAACTACAGAAAATAAAATAGCCTACAGAAAGAATAGGCAAAACAATAGTGCAGTCTAAATGTCTTTCTTGCTTAGATTTCCCTTGCTAGCACATGTTTTCTTCTTCCTTAATGGCTCCTTAGTTGACATTTACTTCTTCTTTTTTGAAAAACTGGATTGGTCAAAGCCTATAACCTTAAAGAACCATCTTCCCATATCCGTCAGGACTTTCATATCTACTCTAATGTGGCTGAACAATATTTTCTTTGGACTGATGATTAACCTCACCCACCTTTAGTGAAATCTCATCTTTTGGCTTTAATACATTTTTCTTATGTGACTCTTGGATTTGTACTATCTCTGTGATCACAGCATCAAAGCAGTTCTTGATACTTGAAAAGAAACTCAGTAATACTTTGAGTTCCTAGACGAATGATACGTTGAACATGGGTGTGAGATGACACTAAGCTGAGTGTTCTGGGTTGTACCTGGGACTCCACCGAAGGTAGGATCATCGCTGCTGAAACACTGCGTGACTTCTTAGCCTGGCTAGGTGGCCCCGATTTTTTGTTTCACCCTGATACTGATGTTTTTAAATTTCTTAATATTTCCTGCTACTTCCTGTCTTTTCTAAAGACATAGATTGTTCAGAATGGTGGATCACATGACTGCAGTTACAATACTGGGTGCATATAACTACCAACCATAATGATGTTAACTTATGAAATTCCTTTTTGACCCTTTATTAATATAGGTCATCAGCTCACAAATACTCTTATCAGTTTGGTCATTAGTAGTATGCCTTTTTTTCTTAAAATTTTAGTCTTACAAAAATATGGAACTTATCAGTTTTTATTTTATTGTATAATTGAACTGTAAAGTGACTATCTTTATATGTTTTTCAAATAAATCCCACTTATAAAGGCAAAAAAGAGAGATGTTTTCTGGTACTGTGTTTGTCATACATACTTGGAAAACAGGAAGAGACCCTGATTAGTAAGCTCAAGAAACCTCCATAAGTTTGTCTTACTTAGAAAACTTTGAAAGTTACTTAGCTTGCAATAATAGGGAACTTTCTTCTGAAGAAAATGTGATAGAGAAAGCATTGCTAATATGCACAATTGGTCAGTAATTTAGTGACTTTCAAAATATTTTGCTTATAATAATGGATCTTTATAACACTTAAGTGTTATCCTTTAAAAAAAACCCAGGAAAACAGAGCTACTGAAGAAACTGAAGAAAAATATGATTCACCTCAGATCCAAGAGAGAAAAAAATTATGTAAATAACTGTGGTATTTCGAACTGAAAAACTGAAATGCCGAAGTGGTGAGGAGTCCTAACAGGAGACAAGAGAGACCTGGATGCGCAAGAAGGACTGCAGGCAAAGGGTGACCGTCTCCTTCACCTGTGGGCTCCTCTCACCTTTCATACAGAACAGAGCAATGGTGGAGCTAGCAGCTGCCCGACGAATGGTGGGCAGTGTGTCACAGGAGTGAGGAGCCAGGAGCCCGAGGAGTGAGCCGATCTTGAACTTCTTCGGTGCCTGAAGGACAAAGGAGGCTTTTAGATGACAAGGCAGCCTCATGATGTCCCAGTTGTTCCCTACACCCTATCTTAAGGCCCCTATTTTTCCTCAGGCCCTCAAAATGAAATTGAATACAAAACTTCCCTGAAATGTGTGAGTTCTTAATGACAGTTAAGAAGTGTCCAAGCGAGCAAGAATGTGAAGACAGCAGCAGGTTTTAATTCTAGGGTGCTTGTTACACTCTAGAGTTAGAGGACCCACACGGGAGGCTTTGGGAAGACCTTTATTCTGAGGCCCAAGATCCCTTAATTAGGAGACGAGTTGCGGGCTTGAGTTGCCCTCTGAGAAGCCCCTGTGGGATCCATTTCTAGGGTGCTACTTGCCTCAACATCACTTGTCAGTGTCTTTGCCGTGATCTGGAATGCTCTTTCTCTTTCCCACTCTTTTGGTGAAACAAGCCACATTCGGAGAAGCTGTGGATGAAGAACAAATTTCCTTCCTCTGGTATTTTTCATATTCATTAACCTGCACTCTTTCCCTCTCTCTCACGGTCCTCCTTTCTGTGTCCTCTGAAACTGGGTGCCCATCCCCCACCAGCAGTGGACTGGTTCACTGTGGTGGGGTGACTGTGCCACACTGGCTCTCCTCCTGTGAAGAATGAGGTGGGGTTCTCACAGCACATGGGGGACAGGTTAGGAAGGGAGGGGCCAGTGCAAGTGGCGGCGCTACTCACATTAAACATCTCTTGACAGTTCTCTGCATTCGAGTCGTCCCACATCATGGTCCTCAGAAGCTTACTTAGGGCATCCATGGACCGTTCATGAAGAAACTGGAATCAGATGTGAGCATGGTGAGGCTGCAGGAAGGGCGCCAAGTCCCACGACAGTCCCTCATGCCACCCATGCCCTTCCGCACGTACGCGAATGTGCTCCTTGTCACTGTCAGTCTCTCCCTGGCTCATGAGCTTCTCTAGAGGAGGAAGGGGCAGTAGCCTTCGAATATTCTCTTCAAGAATATTGAGGTGCTCATTTAGTGGAAGCGGAGGTTTCAGTTTACTGAAATGAGAACCATGGGGAGGCATGTATGTTATGATTGCAAACACAACCTACCTGGGGGTTGCCAAAACCTGCCAATCAAATCTGGACATGTGATAGGCGTATCTCTTTTTCTGAGATATCTAGATGTTGAGGGAGGTGATAACAGGAGCGTGGAGAGGATGGTGACATAGAGCCAGAGTACATCGGTAAGCACAGTCAACATGCCTCAGTCCTAATTTAGTGGGTTGGCAAATCCTCATCTATTTTGCATTACGACTTCATTATATACTTTTGATAAGATTACCTATTCTCTTCTTCCATTGTGTGTGTCCGTGTGTGCGTGTGAGAGAGAGAGAGAGAGAGAGAAACAGAGAGACAGAGAAAGAGACACACACAGAGAGAGAGAGAGAGAGAGAGAGAGAGAGAGAGAGAGAGAGAGAGAGAGACAGGGACAGAGAGGTTTCTTTGACTATAATCTGTCTTTGGCAGCGAATTTTGTCAGTTCATATCCTTATGCCCTCTTGTCTTTTCTTCTGTGCTTATAAGTGAATAAGTAATATAGGAACAGTTTTTTCCTTTCTTATTTCCTTTCTTTCCATCTTTCAGACATTTACCATTGACTGGAAATAGTAAGGGTCTGAACAAAAGTTGACATGACTTAGGAAAATATAGATAATAAATATTAAAGACTGCATTTGTTGTTAAGTAAATATAAATCATAATAATAGATAAGAAATAATAAGCACTTGTCAGCTATCAAATTAACAAAGATGTAGAAAAGATTAGGAAATCACTAAAAGGGGTTCCCTTAGAAAGTAATAAGATTCAGTAGTATTTGGGAAAACTCTGGGCCCTTTTCACCTTTATTGTCTGGCTCTTTCAAAGCAATCACTTTGCTGAGGTAAAATATATATGTACAGCAAGTGGCACCCACTCCAGTTGTCCAATTTAAGAGTTTTTCACAGATGTACACACATGGAAACACCACAGTAATTAATATAGAAAATTTCTATAGTTCTGCAAGTCCCCTTTTATGCCTTTTTGCTGTTCATCTTTTTCTTCACTTTGGTCTCGGACAGCCACTAATTTAGTTTTTGCCACCAGAGATTAATCCTCAAATTCTACGGCTGCCTTGTCCACGCAATGGCAGCCACTAGATATGTGCTCCCCAAAGTCTGAGTTGGGGCTTGGATGAATTAAGACCTGGTGCTAGGCATGGTGGCACATGGGAAGCTGAGGAGGGAGAAATGCACATTTGAAGCCAACCTAGGTAACCTAGTGAGAGCTTATCTCAAGAATAAAAAAATAAATGACCAAAAGATGTGATGCAGTATGAAATGTTTGAAGAATTTAAAGTGCAGTATCATGCAGATTTTTAAATACTGAATATTTGTTGAAGTGATTCTATGTTGATTATATTAAATTAAATGAAATAACATAAATTATTAAAATCAATCTAATTTTCTGTTCAATGTTTAAAGACATTTTACTAGGATACTTTTTAAAAATGCATTCAGTACATGGTCTCACTATGCAGCTCAGACTCATAGTGATCCTCTTGTTTTAAGCCTGCCCAGTGCTGGGATCACAGGCATGCATCTCCATCCCTGGACTTGGCTGCTGGCTCAATGTGCCTTGAGGGCAGGGCTGGTGCAGCATGCAGGACCAGGGATCAAACCCTAGTCCCTGTGCTTCCAAAGCAGGTGCTTAGGCTAGGACTCTTGCAATGGTGTATACAGCTTACATTATATTTTTACTCAATCACATTGATCTAGAACCTAGCACATTCCCAATTCATCCTCATGATTTATTTGTATGAGATTTCTCTTCTCTTTCTTAACCTGTGATTTTTATGTTGCCTTTGAAGAAATTATGTTGCCAGGCGTTGCATTTATTTTCCTTAGCAGGGAAAAACTTCTTAAGAGTGAAGATATAGTTTGTCCATTAATTTGTTTTAGATCCTAAGTCAGTAACTGGTATGACATAGACTACTGGGCTGGCCAAATAGCTCAGCAGGTGCAGGGGCCGGGGGTTGATGCCTGGGCCCTGCTCCCGGGGTGCGCTGAGAGGGTGATTGAGACTGGGCATGGTAGCGCACATCTACAATCCCAGCACTTGGGAAGCTGTAAACAGGAGCATCACTATGAGTCTGACCTAATACTGAGACCCTGGACACCCTGTAGACTCTTCCCTAAAATTAAAAAAAAGACATAGACTATTAAAAATTGTCAACTATCATGCTTAGATGTTTAGAAAATACTTTTTGTACAAGAATGTATTTCAAATTATTATTTATACATTAAAAGAAACAATTAAATATAATAGTAAGATATTAGAAAGATAAGATGAAGCATTTTGTGCAATACATTATTAGAATGTTATTACAAATTTTTAATGTAATTAATAAATATATATCAAAAGCTTGTATTTAATATCATATTCAATGTCAAAAGACTGAAAAATTTGCCTCCAAGGTGAGGAAAAAAGACAAAACATGGTGTTTTTCTCTTCTGTTTGGCATGCTAGTGGTTTTATCAAGAGAAATGAGGCAAGAAAAGCAAAAAGACATCCAATCTAGAAAGGAAGAAGTCTATGATATTATAAGAGGAAAACTCTTATGCTTTACAAAAAACCATTATAACTAATAAATTCGGTAGGATTATAGACCACAAAATCAGTTTAATTTCTGTACAATAAAAATGAGCAATCTGAAAAATAAATTAGCAACTGCATTTATAGGAGAATCAAAAAGAATAGAATACTTAGGAAATACATTTAACCAAAGAAGTGAAAGAGTTGTACACTGAAAATCATGATACATCTTTGAAAGAAATTGAAGACACAAATAAGTTGAAAGACATCTTGTCTTAATGAATTAGATGACATAATATTATTTGTTCATAAGAACATAAACTAGTATAACCATTATGGAAATCAGTGTGGAGAGTCTTTAAAAGACTAAAACTAAAAATTCAATTTGTCTTAACTATTCTCCTTTTATAATTCTTCCTCAAAGAGCTAAAGATATTATATTACAGTGATACATCCTCAGCAGTATTTATAGCAGTACAACTAAAAGTTCTGTAGGTAAGTCTTGACTGTATCTGGTATGCACATCAACAGATGAATAGATAAAGAAAATGAAATACTACTCAGGTATGAAAAAACATAAATTTGAGAAATTTGTAGGAAAATGAATACACCTTGAAAACATAATGTTAAGTGAAATAAAGCAGACCCACAAGTTCAAATACCATATGGTTTCTCATTTGCCTTATTCATAGCACAAATAAACACCAAAATAAAAGCTCAATGAAATCAAACTGGAAAATGGATCTTTCACAAATGGGAAGGGTACCAAAAACTGAGGGAAAGAAGGAGAGGGGAGGAAAAGGCTATATAAGAAGACTTAAGAGGTGCCAGCTACCCACAGTGAATGTGATCAATATGCATTTTAAGCATGAACTTAAACAGTAGCAATGATAATCAAAATGGGGAAAGAGGATCTTTTGGGTGGAAATAGGGAGGTGGGCTGGGATGGGGAAGGAGAAGAAAAAGAATCAAGACATGCCAAGGGCACACTCCCTACATTGAATGCGATCATCATGCGGTACAAACTATAGTACTAATGAAATTTTTTTTTGTTATTGGAAATCAAACTCAGGGCCTTACACTTTCCAGGCATTGCTGAGCTACATCTTGGACCCCAGATATATTTTGTAGAAATAATTAGATCTTATTATTGTTAAAATTAACTATGCAGATTTATATAATTATTATCACAACACCAAGAATATTTTTACATAAAGAGAAAAATCCAAATGGCATTTGAAAAGCTTCCAAGTATGCCCTCTTAGCAAGAAAAATATTGAAAAAGAATAACTTTGGAGATCATACACACACACACACACACACACACACACACACACACGTGAGCGCGCGCACACACACAATTTTTTCATGGATTTTTTCAGGTGGGGAAAGGACAAACTTTTCTTCATTAAATATAGTTAATGTATTTTACTGGATATATTTAAGATATCTTAAGATATCTTATTTAAGATATCTTAAGATATCTACGGCCATACCACCCTGAACGCGCCCGATCTCACCTGGATATATTTAAGATGAAGAGTACAGTGTAGAGTTATGAAATGTATTAAAACATTTACTATAAAGAAATAAATTGATATGCTCATAATTTTATTTATTAATTTTTTTTGTGCCCAGCTCAGCCCGTCCTGGGGGTGGGGCTGGTGCAGCATGTGGTGCTGGGGATTGGTCCCTGCATTTGCCTAATCTTGCCTAAGCAGGAACTTTAGTCCACTGAGCTGTCTTGCCAGTCCCCTGCTAATCATTTTAAATACATACACATTTCTCCTTGTGTGGTAACAGCAGCTATAATCTATTCATGCAAAAAAAAAAAAAAAAAAACCACAATAGTGCAATTTTTTTTGCCTACCAATGTGGCACCTTGTATCTTTAGATTCACTTGTCCTATTTTTCTATTTTGTACAGTACTTGGCCTGCATTGTCCCTTTGCTCTTCTTTTTACCTTGTCCTTAGGAATCATTGATTTATTAATTCCACATATTTGACTTTTTCTTATGTTTCACATAAAAATGAGATCATGCAATGTTTTTATGCCTATGTCCTCCAGGTTCATGCATGTTGTAAGACATGGAAAAATATATTAATTTTTTAAAAAGCCAAATGATATTGCATCACATAGATTCCTCATTATTGTTTTGATGCACACATCCTTCAGTGGACACTTACAAGTAGATAACATCATGGCTACTGTGAATAATGCTATCGTGAGTAGAAGAATAAGGTATCTTTACAAAGTGTTGATTCCATTTCCTTTGGGAACATACTGAGAAGAGGGATTTCTGGGTCATATACTAATTCTATTTTTAATTTCTTTAGAAAGTTCCGTGCTGTTTTCCATGATAGCTATACCAATATACATCTCTGCTACCAGAACACAAGGATTCCCTTTTCTCTATATCTTCATCAGTATACTTGTCTATTTGTTACGTTTTTATTTTATGAAAAGATAAGACAAAATTTCATAACAAAATGAAAGAATAACAATAGTTAATAAAGTTAAATTCTTGTTAATTTTAAAGTAAACAAAAAAAGATTCTTTAAAAAAAAAGAAACAAGCAGATAGCACAAGAAATTATTGTGATTTTTGATAAAAACTCACCTGATAGGTGTGAGGTGCTACCTCACTATGGTTTTGATTTGCATTTTCCTGATGACTGATGATTTTAGTATCTTTCTTTCTTTATTTTAAATGTATTAGTAATTTAATTAGGTTCTTAGTAAGAAATTTAGAACAATAGTTTATGAAGATAAATTCCACTTGTCAGAGCAAGAACAGATCGCAGGTAGCCCCAGAGCTGAGGAACAGTTTGAGTTTTACGCAAATCTGTGAGTCCACTGCTTTCTGATTCACCTTGTGCTGCTTTGAAATCTGGTATCTCTTTTTCTCGGTGTCAAAGGTCTCACCCTCCTGGTGTCTTAGCTTCACAGCTTCTTCTTCGTGAAGCATTAGTGAGGTGCTTGGGGATTTTCACTTTGCTGATAGGAGTTTTTGTAGAGTTGGCAATGACAAATTTCTAGTGTGTTCATGATGAAGGCTAAGAGGCCGAGTCCCGAGTAGCAAGCCACCATCCAACTGCTTCAGGAAGACCACTCTCTTGCCTCTGTGACACCCGGTGAGGATGATCAAGATGGTGCTGGGAGTGTACTGGCTCGAAGCTTCCTCACAAGCCGACTAAAGGGTTTCTTGCCATGCCCCAAGAGCTTTCGGAGTACTTCTTCAGTAGGGTAGTATCTAGGCATTTTTCAAAGCTTAACCACCTGGGTACTTCCATTCTTGTCCCCACCAACTGGTTTTGTGATTGTAGAAAGAACTTTCTCCTTCTTTTTCTTCTTGACCTTTGATTTAGCAGCTGTGTACTTTCTCTGGTACAAAGCCTTTCTGGGGAACATAGCAGATCGGGAGTACCTACCAATTTCTCTAACCAGAACAAGATTTTGGCTGCGGTGGGGCTGCCCCTTCTTGGGCTTTTTTATCTTCACCTTAAACTTTTAACCAGTACCTCTGGCAGAAACTTCTTGGCTTCGGGTTTGTTCTCTTTATTGTCCTGCTTCTCAGTTTTTTCATCTGCCATGTTGCAAGATAGGAAAGAGAACTAAGTTTTCTAGTATCTTTCTATGTAACTGTTGTACATTTTCATGGCCTCTTTGGGGAAATGTCTGCTCATGATCTTTGATCACTCTAAAAATAAAATTATGTTTTCTTGCTATATTGTGTTGAATTTGTTTTAAGATTTGGAAATTAAGCCTCTCCCAAATATATAGTTTGCAAATATTTTTCCAAGTCCCTCATTTGCTTTGCATCTTGTTGGTTGTTTCTTTTGAAGTGTGAAATGCCTTGAGTCTGGCATAGTCCCATTTATTTATTTTTGCCTTGTAGCCTGAAGATAATCTCTTCAGCAGATGATGGGAGTTAAATGTAAAAGAACGAGTGAGACCCTTTATTATAATACTTAAAAAACCCAACTCACAATGAATTAAGATGTAAGTAGAAGAGCTAAACATATGAAACCAGAAGAAAACAGGATAAAAATGTACAAAATTGGATTTGGTAATGTTTTCTTGAAAAGAACACCAAGAATACAAGCAACAAAAGCAAGAATGGACAAACAGAGCCACATCAAATGTAAGACCTTTGTGGCACAAAGGACATAGGCAGAGTAAGAGGAAATGTAGAATAGAAAGTATTTGAAAGGCATGTACCAATAAAATATCATTATTAGGAAAATGCAAACCAAAACCACAATTAGATGATATCTCATTCCAGTTAGGAAAGCTATTCTAAAAACACTATAAAATAACAAGCATTGATGAAAACGTGGAGAAATTTGAACTATTGATGGGACTATAAAATGGTGCCACTACTATGGAAAACAATATGATGATTCCTCAAAAAATAATACAAATTCTTTGTGATTCCAGGCTTTTGGGTGTATGCCCCAAGTAATCAAAATATCGCAAGTAGATATTTCTATAACCACATGCAAAGCAACATCATTCCTGGTAACTAACTCAAGTGTTCATGGGAAGGGAGAATAAAGTGCAGCATATGTGAGGTGTGATTTAAAAACACAATGAACACTTAAATTAAAAATATTACAATACAAGACTCATTGCCATTAATTTCCCTTAAAACACTGCCGTTCTTTTTGAACACACTTATCTCATTGTTCTTGCCACTCTGGCAAGCAGTTCTGGAAACCCTTCTTCGTAAATCTTTTTGCTTGTACTGTGGTAGCTGCCTCAGTGTCTGGAATTGATTTTAAATATTTACTTTTAATGACTATTTGAACTCTAGGGAAAAGTCAGAATTTACAGAATGCCAGAAGTGGAGAACAAGGCAGCTGTGCGAGCACCAGGATGTCTCTAACAGCCTACCCTTACACTGCATGGCCCTTGGCAGCAGCGTTTATTATAGTTTTGATCACACTTTGTCATGGTTTAGGGTCTCGTGTCACCCCAAAGTGATGTTTTCTTTGTCTGCTTTCAAGAGGTGACTTGCATCTGTGAAGTGTCGCATGGATAGGTTTATAGTTAAAATGATGTGGGGAGCAGAGGCCTGGTTGGAGGGCGCGGGTCCCTGGGAGTGAGGGCCTATCTCCTCGCCTCCTCCCTTTATTCTGATCTGCTTTTTGTCACCATGTCAGGAGTTTTCTCCTCTGTGATGCCCCTTTCTCCTGCCTCCCTGCCATGCAGTCAGTGAACTATGGACTGAAACTTCTACTGGCTGTGAGCCAAAATTAACATGTCCTCTTTGAAGTTTTGGGTGTTGAATATTGTGTCTTATCACAGGAAGGTAACTAGGACACTTATTAAAGACAGTCATGGAGGATTATTTCCAAAACTGCTTCAGAAATGGGCATCAACAATGGGATAAATGATAAATATGTTTTTAAAAAGCAGCAGTATTTCAAAGGGTATTAACTGCCATGTATGTTTTATTGTAATAAAATTTAAAAAATTAGATATTCACCATATATTTTGATGAAACCTGGAACATAAAATAAAATATTGTTGTTGTTATTATTACCATTATGTGTTTGGTACAAGGTCTCACTCACTACATAGCTAAGACTTATAATGATCTTCCTGTTTTTATTTTTTATGTTTTCAGAACCGGGGATCGAACTCAGACTCTTGTGTTTGCCAGGGAAGTGCTTATTCCATTGAGCCATCTCCCTGGCCCCAATCCTCCAGTTTTTAGCCTCTCCAGTTCTGGGATTCCAGGCATGTACCATCATGCCTGGACTCTGTTGCTGGCTTAGTGCACCCTTGGGGTAGGGCTGGGACTAGGGATCAAATCCTGGTCTCTGTGTTTGCCTAAGCAGGCGCTTAGTCCACTAAGCTATCTCACTAACCCCAATAAAATATTATTTAGCTTGAAAATGATGAACATGGCCTCATAGATAGATCTTAAGGATATTATAAGTTAAATAAGTCTATTCACAAAAAGACAAACACCATAAGATTTCACTAAGGTATCTATTTTTGTTATTTTGTGCTCTTTCTGTGTACTGGGGATTGAACCTATAGCTTCATCTATCCTAGTCAAGCACTGTACCACAGAGCTAAAACCCTATCTCCTTCCCCCATCCCAAGCTATCTGGACAAATAGACAAATTCACAGACACAGAAACGAGGATGGTGAGTGCTTACCAGGACCTGGGAGTGCACAGAAAAAGGAGTGCACAGAAAAAGGAGCCGTTTGTATGCATAGAGCTCTAGTTTTATAAGATTAAAAATACTCTGGAGATTGATTGGACAGCAATATGAATGTACTTAATGCTATTGAGTTGTTACACTTAAAGGTAAGATGAAAAGTTCTATGTAGTATACTTTGTTACAAGTAAACATCAATAAAAATTTAAAAATATTTTTGAAGAACTGAGAATGTTGTAATATATAATATGAAATTAGAAAAAGCAGGGTGAACAATCATACGTAAAATAGAATCTCAACAGAACTAGAAATAAACACTTGAGGAATGTCAAAATGTTAATAATAGCATGACTAAGTGTTAATTATTTTAAATTTTTAGATACTTTCCACATTTAAACAGCAAACTTGTGTTTATTTTACTCCAGTGGGAAAACCGATATTTTAAAAACTTGCTTAAACTTATTTTCTTTCTCAGGTTTGTTGTAGTGAGTCAACTAGAATGTGACTAGGGCTTTCCTAAGTTTTTAATGGAATATTAAAATTCACTTGCAGGTCAAGACCTAGGGTGAGAATTTTTTGCACATAAATTTCAATCTCATCTACCAATAGGCCTGAGCCTGCTGAGCAACTCTGTGTCCCTATCAGTCATCAAATGTCTGAACGGAGACAATGCTTCTGTTTGAAAATAGTGGACTGTGTTCACTGTGGGGGGTGTAGAGAGTCAGCTGATTTGTCAGCTGATGGGGAGACGAGGAGAGGAGCAAATGCATTTCCAATGAGAAAATGAGGTAGTTTCTCTACCTTAGGTATCTGATGGCGATTAAGGCTTTCCACCGAATAGGGCTAGCTAAGGAATCCAGGGGCTCATCCCGTATGAAGTCCTGTAGCACAAGAAAATGAAATGTTTCAAAACGCCTCAAGGCACTCCTCAATGCAGCTCCAACTTTGGGTACCCCAGATTCAGAAAGATGGCAGAGATCTGTTACACGCCCCTGGGGGTCTTCCTTCAGGAGCCACACCCCTTCACCCCGTCCTTCTCCACACACTCACCAGCATTTGACTGATTAGCATCGCCTTGTAGGAAAACTGAAAGCTCTGGTCCTCAGTGTCTTGGACAGCAATGCTAATCTCAGTGACGCTTCTGGTGAAGCTCATCTGCAGATCCATGTCCTGAAGTGAAACTGCTCTCAGTCCAAGCTAGGGTGTTAGGGGCTGCAGAAGGGTCTACAAACATGCAACCTCGTTCTGAAATGAATCTTTGCTCCCTTTGACCTCTCTACCCTAATCGAGATAATAAATTTCTGGGAAGTTGAGAAGCAAGGACTGCTCCTTCCCCAGCCCCATCATAGACTGAAATTTTTCTAGAGCACAGGAAGTTTTATATTTCTGACTATATATCCCAGCAGAAAAGTTGGATTTACCTACCCCAAATATGTCTAATACATAGCTCAATGAAAAGATATTTACTGTTGCTATATTTAATTTAGCTTTCTTAGAGTCCAGAACATAAACCATACAGATTCTTTCTTACAAAGATGAAACAAATAGAGTATAGCACAAAACTTTTTATTTTTCTCTTTTACTTCTGCTTCTCAAAATGTTTGTGATATTTGTGACCTATTAACTTGATATCATAGTCCACCAGTGGGGCATATCCCACAAATTGACAAACAGTGCTGCAGCTCACAGCTCATGCTATAACCTGCAACCAAATGGTTTTTTTGTTCTGTTCTCAATTAGGCTCATGAATCCTGACCTCAGAATCAGAGTAATTAGTTATATACAGTATTGCCACCCTTTCCATTGGAATCAAA
Source organism: Ctenomys sociabilis (assembly GCA_004027165.1). NCBI lineage: Eukaryota > Metazoa > Chordata > Mammalia > Rodentia > Ctenomyidae > Ctenomys > Ctenomys sociabilis. The sequence goes on along the minus strand of PVKA01009280.1, from coordinate 32,286 downwards.
TCAAGAGGACATCTATGATTGAGATATTTTAAATGAGCATGATTTGTTATCTATCTATCTATCTATCTATCTATCTATCTATCTATCTATCTATCTATCTATCTATCTATCTATCTATCATTTATCTATCATCTCTCTTTATCTATTATCTCTATCACCAAGTCAACACTTCATACCTTGTTCATCACAGACATGCCTAGAACCTGAAAATTAAAAGCAAAAGCAGACACTGAGTAAATAGCACTTGCTGGAATCCCCACCCCAAGGACCCATCCACCACTCTGAAGGTGAGGAGTGAGTGACATCCGGCCCAGGAGTGTGCATTATGCTTACTTCCACTATTGTTTTAAAGGCAAGCATTTGTACACCTGCAGGTGAACCTAGTGTGATCCCCAGGATCCAGGATCAGGAGGATAATCCTCTGGGTTTCCAAACTTCACAATCACTTGAAAGGGACTCAATGGACTTTGGTGAGGAGAAAGGGTAAAGGCTCTTGGAGGTGAGCACAATGAAAAGTTAGGAAGTGAAGGCATGGGGCAGCTGACCCTGGAACCGTGAGTGCAGTCAGATCTGTCATGTTGCTTGTGTTGAAAATGCAGAGTTGTTCCAGGTGGGGTGATGCACTAGGAATACTTTCAGCATGTGCCAATTTCATATTTGCCTCTTTTCAGTTCTGTCTGTGGAAAGTTCACTGCTGCATCGAGCTGGTAGGAATACACCAAGCTGAACTGGACAGCTCCGCAGACCTCCACCTGCTGCCTTGGCATACCCAGTGCCAGTAACACCGCCACCCCACCCGGTGTTGCTGTTTTCTGTTGGATTTCAGAAAGCCCGTTCCTTCCGCTGTGCCAAAAAGCACACCATTTACAAGTGGGTTTGGGTGTTTCAAGGCAGTGTGTTTTTTTTTTTTTTTTTTTTTTTTTTTTTTTTACTTTTTTTTTTTTATATTTATTTTTTTTTTTTTTTTTTTTTTTTTTTTTTTTTTTTTTTTTTTTTTTTTTTGTATTCAGCATTTTTATTTTAAAATTAACTCTTACTTCTTATTTATTTTATTGTTTATTCTTCTGTTTTTAAAAAGAATAGAAAATAGTAAAAGAAAAAGCCCATTAGAAATGATGCAGAATCTCACTAAACAAAGTGATAGAAATTCAGCAATGGTTGTTGTGTTGTATAACACTGTCTTCAAATTAGTTGTTGAAATTACCAGATATGAGTGCAAAATTGGTAGAAAGAAAGAAAAAAAAACCCTCTTCTTATGTCTTTTTAAATGTGTCTTTGTAAAGGGTCTCACTATGTAGCTCAGACTGACCTTGAACTCTCTATTTAGCCCAGGATGACTTTAAATTTGTAGCATTTGTCCTGCTTCAGCCTCTCAAGTGCTTGGATTATGGGTATCACCACCCCGTCTGACTAAAAGTATATAATTATCTTTATCAGTCTTCTTTTATTTCTATACTAGTTCCCTCAAGGACCGACTACCCCAAAACCCCTCTCATTATGTTTTTGATTCTCATTACTGCTTATCAGATTTGGGAGCATCAGTATCAGCTCCTGAGAAACGTGTTGAAAATACAGATTAAGTGATTCAATCCCTAAAGACTGATTTATTAGACATTTCTATTTTTAACAGGCTTCAGGCAATTGCTGAAGTATGAAAATCACTGGCCCAAACCCTTAATTTATGTGTACTTCTATCAAAGACTTTATGAGCTCCCTGTGACACTATTCATATTGCATAAATATGGGAATGAGTGTTAAGGGTGCATATGGTGCAAATGCGTGGTTTGTGGAGACACAGAGAGAAGCTCCAGGTACAGATGTGAATGCTGCAGTGTGGACGGTCTAAGGGGAGAAGTAGATGTGCACATAATCAATGAAAGCTCCCCATGCCCGCCTGTAGATAGGAAGCTCTCATAAATCTTTTAAGTGTACGGATTTCTACATTCCCTCCTAGGACCTACTTACTCAGCTTTTTGGGAAAATCACTTTGGGAAACTCTATTTTAAAATTCATCCCTAGGTGAGTCTTCAGTCCCCAACACAATGTTTGTGAGCAAAGTTGTTTTGCATCTGCCATACATGTAAAACAGTCTATTAAAGAAACAAGTGCTTCAAAGGGGAGAAATGGCCAGGCGAATTCCAGTTCAGTTCCATGGCCCCGAAGCTGCAATGTTCTTGTATGGCAGGCACCAAGGAGGCTCAAGATAGCTGGAATGCAGGTGGAAGGGGAAATACGACAACATGGGATAGCTGAGAACCCCAATATATGACACATTTTATTCACTTAAATACACATATTCCCTCAGAATATGTGGTACCCTGCCCTAGATGGTGATAAATATTATCATAGAGAAGGTTAAATAACTACCATTGAATAACACGTTTGAAACGTGTTATTTTTAACACGTTTAAGCCAGCTGCCTTAAATTAATTAAAGGAGTAATTATTTCAACTTTAACAAGATTGAGATCACTGTGGATACAACTGATCCAGGATGGCATAAGACAGTTAGGATAGGCATTGCCCAAGGCCTTAGGAAGGAAACAAGCTACCTGACTTTACTTCTTCATAGTAAATATTTATGCTTGCATGCACTCTCATTTCCCAGACCATGTTCTACAAATCTCCCTTCCTCTTTTCCTGCCTCCCTCGCCTCCTCCCTCTCTATCTTCTTCCCTCCCTCTGTTCCTCCCTCCCTCCTGTCCTCCCTCTCCCCTCACTGCTCTCTTTCTTTCTTTCATGTAGTTATTGAGTCTGAAGGTGCTCAGAATGGACCCTTGCAAGGTTTGGTAACCTGGACCTTAGTACTGAGGCAGCCCTCTGAAGGATGTTACCTGAGAGCACTGGCCATAAAGACACAGGATTTGGGCCATGATGTCCTGATGCAGCCTGGTGAGAAGTTGCCTCTTGGGAGCATGGAGAGCCACAGTGCCATAGATTACTATGACATCTGTCTTGGTCAGGCTCTTTTTCCCAGAAAAAATACTCTAAAGACCAGGAGAGGGAAATAAAAATAATGCAAGTTAATTAAGGATTTCCTCCCCCCTTATATATTTCTCCTAATCTTGTGAGTTACTATAGGATTTAAGGATCTGGACTGGGATGATGGAATTCAATCTAAAGTTGACACACTGTTAATTATACCAACATAAACAGCCGGGATCATCATAAAGTCATCAAAGGGATTAATAGAAGTAATTATGGGATACTTCTAAAATTCTTATTGGATAGCTTCTCTAGGGGAGGCAGATTATACACAAGGGAAGCTGTGCAGTTGTCCTGAACAGTTTATGGCAGGAAAAACACAGGCACACGTGGGGCTTTTCAGGACCTTCCAGGTGAGCATCACTGTGTAAACTTGCTATGGGTTATAGGACCTAGGCTTGAGCCCCTATGACATGGAATAGGGACCTGCAGTTAAGAATAAGAATAACACAAAGAAAGGACATTCACTGAAATTATTTTTTTTGTCAATGTACTGGCTGAGAGAAGACGATTTTTTCTTTACCTTACACCGATTCATAAAAAACTTTTCTTGATCTTGAAACGTTTTAAGAACTTTTAGAACAGTATCCAAGTGGTTCTCAGCACAGCATCCCAAAATAGATGCTGTTCCCTGAATCAGAAAAGGCATGAGATTTTGAGTTTAGCCATTTATTCATTCAACATATCTTTACTGAGTACCTGTCACTGCTACTGGCTCTTCTAGGTAAGGGGGATACGGTGTGGGGCATACACGCAGGGCAACTGACAGGGGAGGATTGGGGTAGTGGGACAAGTAAATGTGTACATTCAGTGAATGAGTGGATGTGGAGCATGCCAGATGGTGATAGGCTCTACTGAGGTGAGAAAGGTGGGCAGAAGAGTGGCTGTGAGCATTGGGGAAGTTGGAAAGGGAAAGAGGATCCTCAAAGATGCCCTTATGAACACAGCAATGTTGAGCAGAGTCCTGAAATAAGGGAGAGGCTGTGAGAGGAATTCCTAATGGGAAATGCAAGGGCCCCGAGGGACACTGAAGAGGACCACATAAGTAATCTCAGAGGAGGTCAGTGTAAGATGAGGTTAGCAGGGTGGCAGAGGTGAGTTTCAGTAGAAAGTTTGGATTTATAATTTTAGATGGGAAACAATTACAGCTTGAATTGACAGCTATTTTTATCTTTTTTTGTTTTTAATGACGTTTTTTATTCTTGAAAAATAACTAATGCACACAGATTTATAGGTATAATGTGATATTTCAATACATGTATGCATACATTAGGAGAATATCAAAGTTTCTTTTTCTTTTTGGTACTGGGAATCACACTTAGGATCTTATGCTTGCCAAACAGGTATTTGTGCTTCTGAGCTGTATCTCTGGCCCTGGTATGATCAGATCAGAGTGATCAACCTATTTATTATTTCAAATACTATTAGTTTCTTTATGAAGAGAACTTTAAAGATCTCACTATTTCTAGCTATTTTGAAGTACACTTACGACTGATATTTTTAAAGAATCACGATGCTGCCAAAATGTTATTGTACGTTAAGTGTTTAAGAAACTTGAGAGCTGGTAGCCTGTGTTTTGTGCTCTGAGGTTATGGAGTTGTCACCTGCTCACACTTTCACTTTCCATCTCTCTTGTCCAAGGCTGGTTTCACCACAGTGCTTTTGTTGCAATTTGTGTTATGTCTCATTTGATGGCCGTTTGGTCAGGAGTGCTGTCACAGTTTATTTGGTTGCACAATCCTAACTAGAACAACCATGAGAATCCATAGAGGAAACAGCTGTCACCAGGGTCCCACCCAGCACTGTTCTCAGTTCTCAGATATCAGGTTATAGTTATTCTTGTGATTTAGATAAAAAATGTCTCCCCAAAATGTCATGTGTTCAGAGCCGGGGTTTTTGAAAGGTGATTGGATCATGGGAGCACTGCATCCGCCAGTGGATTCATCCATTGATAAATGGATAGATGAAGAATCAGTGAATTCATAGGTTTTGAAAGAGAGTTAGGTCTCTGGGAAGTGTGACCTGGGAGTTGTAATCAGGAGCCATACCATGATTCCTGGATGCTAAGGGTTGAATAACTCCTTCATCCCCATTCCAACAGCCATTTCTGTCTTTGAGTCAAAAAATCGTGGACTGAATCTTCTGAAACTGTGAGCTAAAATAAATTTATTCTCCTTTAAATTGCAGGTGTTGGGCATTTTATTAAAATGATGTCAAGTTGCTAACATGCCCCTATCACTGGAAGATGTTTAGAACAACTCTTTGAATCTCTCAGGCCTAAAATCCTTATGACATTAAGCCATGTCCTGCAACCTAAATGTTCTCATTCTTTTATTCTATTTGTACTCTCACCCCATAATTCTCTGTATTTATGGCTCTTGCAACTCATCTTCCTAACTTATTTTTCTACCTTCTCTATTCTACAATCTATGTGTCCTGTTGTCCTACTATCATTTAACTCTTGCAAAATCCATGGTTAAAACTAGACCCATGTCTATCACCACACACTAAACTAAAGTCAACATGGATCAAAGCTCTAGATACTAAAACAGGAACAATAAATCTATTGGAAGACAAAACAGGTAGTAGAAACCTTGAACATATGGATGTAGGCAGAGGCTGCATAAATAGAGCCCAACCTGGGCAAGAAGTGCTTTGATGAACCAGCAACAGGGATGTAACATTAAAAAACTTCTGTGCATCTGAACAATGAAGTGAAAAGAAAACCCAAAAACTGGAGAAAAGTGTATTCAACTCTTCCTCAGATAGACTTCTATCTATAACATATAAAGAATGCAACAGGGTAATAATAAGCTTCTCTTCTGGAGGGTTATCAACCTAAGTTTACAGATAAAAATTGGAGAGAAAGGTTGCAAGGTCAGCCAACATTTTGGCCCTAGCCTTTCAAGGTCAGTGAAGATTCAGGACACAGGAGAATTTGTACTGTAACATCATGGAACTCAGTTGTGCCCCAAATTTTATCAAGGAGATTATGGGGCCACAGAGGTATGTGATTGATGATGTAGAGTGTGCCTAAGGAGAGTCACATAAAGAGAAAACTTTCTCTCAGGCTTCCACAGAAAGCAAATTGGTCAAGCAATGGCCATGACTCATCCACATGGCTGACACTGACAAGGGATCTACAAAGTGAGGTACAGGGTTACAGGATGAACCCTGAGGGTACCTGACTGACCTTATCTGATACAAAAGTTCCATTTTTTTGTTATATAGGTCTTGCTTTAACTCAGTCTTAACCGTACAGCAGAAAAGTATAAAAATGGAGGTATATAAAGAAAAGTCGTATTAATATACTGAGCTGTGAATGGCTCCAATTAACAACTTCTGTGGATAACGCACTTCTATTGACATAAATGTTCTCATTCCATGTTTTGAAAATCTGTAACATATGTATTATTGTATGCTATCCTGTTTATGTCATTTTTTCTATTTGTTTTTGCTTATATTTTTCACTCTTCAAGTTAAAATACAAATAAACAAATTAAAAAAAAAAAGAATTGAAAAAAATGGAACCCTCAAATTCAAAGACCCAGTCAAAAATGGACTCATCTGCCATGAGTGCACAGTTGAATGACAAATAAATATATAACAAATGGGCATCATTGGTCATTTGAGCAATGCAAATTAAAACAATATTGAAATTCCATCTCATCCCAGAAAGAATGGCTATCCTCGAGAAATCAACCAATAACAAGCGCTGGAGGGGCTGAGGCATAAAAGGAATGCTTCTCCACTGTTGGTGGTCTGATACAACCACTGTGAAAGTCAGCGTGGAGATTCCTCAGAAAGCTACAAGGAATGTTCCCATTTAACCCATCTATTTCTCTGCTGAGTGTCTTCCCAGAAGAATTAAAAACATCGCACTGCAGTAATACACGTGCACTCATGTTTGTAGCAGCATGCTTGTAATAGGTGAATCTTGGAGCCAACCCAAATGCATATCATCTGAGAAATGGATTAAAATTTTTTTTAGTATAATGGAGCACTACTAAGCTCTAAAGAAAGGCAAACTTGAAAGGTTTAGAGGTAAATGGATGCAAGTTGAGACCATATTCATAAGTGAAATATACCAGACTCACATGTGTAAACACTGTATTGTGTCCTTGGTGTGAAATAATACATAAATGTACAATAGATATTGTAAAGTGGGAAGAAATTATTGAAAAGGAAAAAGGAACTAGGGTGGGAGGAATGGGAAAGGACAGAAGGGAAAGTGGAAAAAAATGCAACTCAGTTATACTAATAGTGTCTCTTAGTTGCTTACAAAGGAAGGTTTGTGCTACTGTCCACTGGAGCAATTTTTATGCCATATCTTGTATTCTGAGCAACCACTTTAATGACAAAAACATGAGATACATTAATATTGTTGTCCCCATATTATTTTATTGTGAAAGTTTGTTTTACCTTTATTCTGTAAAAATTTAAAAAAATGAAATACTAAAATACCTCTGAGAAGAAAGATTTGTGCTAATAGTGTTTGGACAGGATAACATGTCTGCATCTTGTACTATGAAGAACCACTACGAGGACAATAATATGCAATGTGTTAATTATTGAAACTGTCCTACTAATTGGTTTTGAAACTATCTCATTGCTATTTGTTTCTCTATGAAATTAGTAAAAGAAAAAAAATAAAATAAGGGAACCTCATTATTTTCATAAAACTTTTTTTGTTGGACTGTTCTGAGTCTATTAATTGGTAATCATGGTGAGGTAAAGGTTGCCACAGATTTTATGGATAGGATTAACAGTCATCATCATAATAGGAAATTGAGAGCAAGGGGTCCCACCTGTCTTTGGTCTCCTAGTTGGCTGGGAGCAATCAGAAATTCCTTCAGCTGTAAGCTTACAAAGTCTAGGTCTTGGCAGGATGACAAAGTGGTTCCTAAGGCCTTCCAAAGAAATTTCTGGGAAATAAAAGATGAATAACAATTTTAAGGGGCAGGAAGCTAGACAGTGATGGAAAGTTGAATGGGGTTAAAATAGTCATCTGGGGGAAAGAAACTTGGGTTATTTGATAGCCCCTTAACTGACACAGCACATATTATTTCTTCATCAGAGTGATTCTTTGCTCCAGACTCTGTCTCCCACCTGAACTTTTCTTCTTTACTCTTCTACATGTTGATCTATACCATTATAATATCTTTCATTCCCTTCTGTAATTTTTAATTTTCTTGTTTGTATCTGTCCTCAGAATTTGGACTCTGAGGTCTTGTTCATTATTACTAGTATATAGCTCCTGGTAGCAAATAAATGGTTGACAAATGAATATACTATATGAAAAAGAGGATTATTTTGACTGTATCTTAGATTAACCATCTAATGTTCACATCTTTTATAATTGTATAATATCAGTGGAGCACCTCTGTATTTAGGATTTCCATTTCTGCCACACATAAAATAGAAAACTGGCAAACTGGCAATTGCTGGCTCAATTCACAGATTCTGCAAAGCTTTCAAAGTTATAGCTATTGAATGGGCATTGTTGATGAGAATGGAACCCATATAACTGACAGACTAGTAGAAATAGAAGAAACAAAATTAATGCTCTCAGGAGAAACTGCACACTAGTCTGGCTTGGAATGAAAGGGTATATAAAGAGAAAAAGACAGGTGGAGTGGTTGCTGTATTTTGAGCTATCAGACGGTGCACAGCCTGGGTAAGAATGAGAATCTGAGCCTGGCCCATATCACCCCAAATAGATGAACTGAAAACTTGTGAACTAAATGCATGTAAACATTTTAAGCCAGTACAAGTAACTTGGTGTACAGCAAGAGCTATTGGTCCATGTTTACTTTATTTGTGCTCTGTACAAGAGTTTGGTGTCCTCCAGGCAATTCATTACTTAAATTTCTCAGTCTACTCACTCTGCAACTATCCTGGGGTGATCTTGTGGGTGTGGAAGCTATTTGATGGATGGAATGATGTGAGGCAAACAATGACAGTTTGTGGGATAAGAAGGCTGGCAGTGTGCATGAAATCTTCTTCCTGTGGGTCATGCGGCTTGGTAGATCAGTCTGCTGAATCAGTATTTTGTACCAAGTCTGACAGCGAACCAGTGCAAGGGATTTCAAGAATTACATAGAAGAGCTGAATAATTTCTTAGGAAAAGCACTTAGCATCAGAATGGATGAAACACAAGCAATATTTTTTGAGGAAATTAATTTATGGAATATATTAACATTATAATGACCACAGTCAAAGCTACTTTTATACTGACCACATTTGTTGTGCCAAACACTTCATTAAGAACTTTCTACACTTCAAACCCTCATTGTATTACAGACTTCATGGTGTGAGCTTACAAAGTCTAGGTCTTGTCTCTATTTTTAAAGGCAAGGATTCTGGGAATCCAGAGAGATTAAACAGCTTCCCTTAGGCTTCGTGAGCAGCACATAATTGATTTAAACTGCTTTTAAGAAGGAAGTCTAGAAAGTAGGGTGTGGAGGAGTGGTCTTTTGGAGATAGAGGAAAGAGAGACTAACTTTGAGCATTGTCTCCCTTCTAAGCTTTTGTTAACTGTGGCACATTATTTCTGATAGCCAGCCTCACAAGACAAGCATAATGCAAATTAAAACACAGCTGACATCCAACCAATTCTGTGTCACAGCCTGCTTTTTGCCTTCTTGTATCCATTTTCCTTACTTCTCTAGAAAAGTTTGCACCTTTTAGTCAAGCATGCATCTATTTTGTGCCAGCTTTACTTGGAGAAAGATGTGGCCATGTGATCATGTTTAAGACAAATTAGAGGATAAAAGAGAAAGGTAATATTCAACCATTGCTAAATGTTCTTCAAGGAGTTTACTCTTTTTTTTTCTCTAACTCCTTTTGTTTGATTACAGACAAGATAGAGTTTTGTGTTATAAGGTAATAGCTATGGTCCCTTGGCTGAAAACCCACCTTTTCAATGGAGGTGTTGCTGTAACTGTTCATCTGGTGATTAAATTCTCGGCTCAGTTGAATGGTCCAGACCACGTCGCTGATCTTCCACAAAGATTCTTTGAGCAACTGTTGAAGGAAGAGAAAGTTAGATGTGAGTGTGGTTGTGTAATGTGCTTTCTTATAATTTGTTTGCTACCTATCTTGTAAAAGTATGAACATGTTTTGCATGGCACTATTCCTTTATCGTGAAATAACTGATTACTTTGAAATTTTTCCTGTTAGCTTATTTTAAAAACCATTTTCTGATATGTTCTGAACTTTCATTAATGCCAAAAGATAGAGAATGTAGAAATAACTATAAATGCTTTTCTTTTTCCCCCTTAAATAAAAATTGCTGAAACAATTAAATCCAATCCAAACTGAAACTTAAATTGAAGTTAGCATTTTTCAGGTCTCAGACTTGAAATGTTTTGTTTCCCAATGTTAGTTTGGCTTATTTAACACTTAAAAATGCATATATGGGATAACTTTAACATAAAGAACTGAATGTCTTGAAGAACTAGTTAGATGTAACAGAATATTTCTGTAAATTACTAAGTAAATATTATTGGTTTCACTAGTTGTCTTCAGTCAAGGTCACAAGTAGTTCCTTAATGTCTACCTTTTTTTGTTAATACAGAAAAACTGTCACTGAAAATCATCATTTCTTTTTTTCTTTCTTTTTTGGTGGAACCGGGGATTGAACTCAGGCCTTTGCACTTGCCAGGGAAGCACTTACTCTGTTGAGTCATCTCCCCTGGCCCTGAAAATCAACATTTCTAAGAAGTCACAGTGATGTACTATGTAGATGACTTGTGTACTCAAAACCTGCTCTATCGAAAGCTTCCTGTTCATGAACTTCGTGATTTGTCCTTTCCTAAGTTGAAGTATTTAATTGCGCCCTGCCTGCTATGTGCCATTTCTGGGATTTGGCAATGCACAGTTGAGATGTAAAGGTACAAAAGTTTGTGTGTGAGAGAGAAGATTGAAGATTATAGCTTGCATTATGGTGATTTAAGGAGCATTATCTTGTTTTTTTGTATTTTTAGAAGAACATTACCTTTTATAAAATCACTTCCAATATTCTAGTCCTTTTCTCAAGTAAATAAAGCATTGTTCATTGCCCTGTGGAATCTACTTCTTGTGTTGTTTTAACCTAGTTGTCAAGAGAGGCAACTTTGCCTTAGTTCCCCAGCTGTTATCATTGATGATTCTAGAAGGCACACTTACCTGAAGCAGCATGGTTTCCCATAGCACCAAACTAGCACTCTTTCCTATAAATAAAAATTGATACAGTAACTACAAATAAACCAAGCTTCAAATTTTCACTTATTAGATCCCCAGTGGATGTTAGAGCTCTATTTCAAGATATATACCTCCTCAAAGTGGGTACCTGAGGTGAAATTTACCGTGTTGGAAATTTTAAAGTGTTTCTCAGATAGAGATATTATTTTAAGCAGATGACAAAAAAATCCAGGTTTTTTATTGTTAATTTCATAAATAAGTAATGAAATGACAATATTTTAGTGCTTTAGTATGAACAAGTGACCATCTTTTAGCACAACCCCCCAAAAAGTTTTTTAATATTTAAAAAGATCAGATCAAAAGTGAAATTTGTTGTAAACCACATTCCCCACCTTAAGTATTGAGAAAGAAGAATAATACAAGGAATCAGTAAAAAATAGAGCTGTCAACCTTGTATACCAAGAATAACAGTGGTATTGTACAGAGACATCATTGTTTTCTTCATCTTTGGATAAAGATCCAACTCTCCTTAATACCTTCCATAGACTGTAGGAGCTCAGGTATGCGTGTTTTCCACAGGTCTACCAACTTGGGGTGAATCATCTCAGGGAGTATCTTCAAGAGTCCTATTGCACTGACCCCACATAACTTCCCTAAACTGGCAAGAATAGATATTACCTAGAGGATGGAAGAGGGATAAGATTAATAATTATAGAGGTATTTAAATGTTACACCTCAGTGAGATCCTGTACCAAATACATAAAAAAAGACCCACCTCTCTTTTCCCTTTGTTTTTGTCATTGACTATATTCCTAAATTGGAAAACCATGTAATAAGCTATTATGCATAGTTAATACTTTGGATAGTTCTCCCAGTTTTTCCCCCTCCTAGGTAAAAAAAAATACATGGAAACAATCAATAAAAAATAAGTAGAAAAAACCTTAACCCTTAAATATATCTACTGATAAATATTCGGGGAAGAGAAGGGTTTAAAGAAATGATAGAGTACCCCAAGGAAAATTAAAAAAAAAAAATAGAAGGAAGGAAGAAGAAAATGTACAGAAACAACGTGGAATTTTTAGGGTACTTAAAAATTCCAAAATAGCACTTAGTAGGAGGTTCAGTCTATGCTTACTTTAAAATCATAACATTTAGCAAGCATTTCAGCATGAGAAGGTAATCTTGCCAGTATATTCAAGACTGTCATTAGTAGAGCAGAACAATTATTATGCTACTTTAGTCTTTCATTTGGCTTGGAGTACTTATGCAACTTTTATTAGTATTTTCATTTGAACTGAACTATCTATCTTAATGAAAATTTATCTCACCCTGGTTCTTTGTAACTCACCAGAAGTCTTGCCAGGAGCTGCTGAGGTGAAGGGAGTTTCACTAAAAGGAGAAAACAAGTTGAATTATTACTGTAGGGGCTGGAAAAATTCAGACTGGGCTTAGGTGGAAGATCAAAGCATGATAGATCTTTTGGAAATGAGACTTTTGTCATTGTAATAGGGAAGTGTTGCTTAGTTTATGAATGTACAAACCAGCTCCTGGAGAGACTACAAGGGCTGTAGACTCTGTGACATTATGCTTCTTCCTCTCCTCGGCCATAATCAGGATTCTGATGATATTTAGCAGGTAGTCCAGAGTTCCAGTATATTCTTCAGGTATCACAAAAACAAGAATTCTTGGCCATAGCACCTGTGATAGACAAATTGTGAGGATGACTAACTGTATGCCATGATTTCTCTCTAAGTTTCCCTAAGCGTTTCTGATTTAAAAACTTTTTGCTCATCATATAATTTCACCCTTTAGGTCAAAATAAAATAATTACATAAAATCTCCACATAGTACATTCACTTCGACGTAACCATTGGTCACTGTTTCTCTCTGGGGTTTGTTCCTGGAATTTGAGGCAAGACAGTTTTTTTCACTGAGAGAGGTAGATACAAACCTTGTTGGAAATTTACCACCCTGGGGATCATTCAATAAGTCCTGATATCCCTTTTGTCAATGTGACAACTGAAAACGCTCCCCCAATTACATGAAGAGGCAAGGCTGAAGTGGGCCTGGAAAATGACTGGGAAAGAATGGTGAACAGGCTGCTGGGGCTCTGCATGGCTCCGCTCCTGGAGGTGTGGGCTGTCTAGAGTCTGTTCACGCAGAATGTTCCCTTGTGGGAGACTTTGGTGTTGAAGCCTCGGTGTCAACTTGGACTTTTCCTCCTGTCTCTATCACTAGTATTTAATCACCAAGCAGAGTTCTTTTCATAGTAAAACCTTGTGTTCCCATTTATGTTTCATTCCTAACATCACAACTCTGCTGCAGGGCCTCTGTCTGATACGGTGCATGTCTTTTTCCTTCTCGTTTATAACTACTAATGAACAACTGTTCTTGTGCTACAACAATCACTTTCAATGTTTGGCCCTTACCTAAAATTTTCATTGGCTCATCAACCACAAAGTTTAGCAATGCAGGTCTTTTAGAGTTTGCTTTTAGTTTTGCTTCTGGCTCAGAAGGTTTCACTTTTCAGTAGGTATCAGACATATGGGACTTGGTGGTAGATTTGTGGGCTTCCTGCTCAGATATGCTGATTCAGTAGGTTGGGTATGTGGCCTACAAATCTTCACTTGAAATAAGTATTCCAGATAATTCAAGAACTATATGCTATACTAGATGAAGAATTTGATCATCTTCATCTACTGATGAAGTGGTGATGGTCTCTTGAGCATGCCACATACTTCTGGCCACTAAAATAATCTCTCAGGCTACATTGTTTAAAAAAAAGTATGAATTCCAAGGCTTTTCCTGTTCAGGTCTGGATTAATTAGGGGTCTGGCTAGTCCTCAGCAAGGGTGTTTTTTAATACCTTCTCAGATGAATAGTAAAAGTTTGGGATTAATTGCATCATAGGCACCACTTACTACTTAATGACATTTTATGATAGGAAGAGGAAAAATAATATATTAAGGTGTTTATAAATTGTTATGTGCTTCTCAGTTATGAGCAGTCTATCACTTATCTTCATCATTATATTAATGAATTCAGCATCTGGTTTTGAGAAACTACTATGTGCTGGACCTTGCATGTTATGATGCACTTCCTCAAGTTGGAGCACAAGAAGGTGGTGATACATGCAGAACCGACTTATATCTTTCTACCTGACTGGGTAGAGCTTAGGCAGGTGGCAAAAGGATCCTTACCTGAGGCATTCCAATCACCAGCGGGTCCAGGGTCTTTAAAACCTCAAGGCTTGTTTCTTGGACAGATTTTTCTCCCATCTCATCTTCTGGGGAGTTACTTTTTACAGGTTTCTCCTTTAAAAAAGATGAAACAGGTGTTAACAATTCCTAATGTTGGTTCTTCTAACCTTATTTGGATTTGTGCTCAGACTCAAGAGTTAGAATATCCTCTTTTAACTAAAAAGGGCTCACATAGGGATATGGTCTTCTACATAAGATCATAGTTGAAAGGTCCTCATGTCAAATGTGTTCCCTGGCATAAAGATGGCTTCTTTAAGAAATGGTATTGAAATGATTGGTTTTCCATGTGCTGAAGACTAAAGCTAGACCCATGTCTATCACTATTCACTAAAGTCAAAATGGATCAAAGATGTAAATATTAAAACAGAAATACTAAATCTACTGAAAGATAAAGTAGGTAAAAACTTTAAAGACATAGAAATAGGAAGAGACTTCATGAACAAACACTTAACTGCACGCGAAATACTTTGAAGAATTAACAACTAAGATCTCATCTTATTATAAAGTTTTTGCACATCTAAAGAAATTACCAATGGAGTGAAAAGAAAACCCATAGACAGTGAAAGAAAATTAGCTGATTATTCCTCAGATAAGGGATTTCTATCTAGAACATATAAAGAATTAAAAAAAAAATCAGACCCTCCAAATAAAAAGATCCAGTTAAAAATGGGCATTTGAGATGAAGATATGCTTCTCAGATGAAAAAATACAAATGACAAATGAATATATAAAAAAAGATTCAATATTATTGGTCATTTGAGAAATGTAAATTAAAACAACACTGAGATTCCATCTCATCCCAGAAAGAATGGCTATCCTGAAGAAATCAACCAATAACAAATACTGGTAGGACTTTAGGGAAAAAAGTATTTTTTTGCTATTGTTTGAAATGGAGACTGGCGCAACCACTGTGAAATCAGTGTGGAGATTCCCCAAAAAACTAGAAGTGGAGGTCCCATTCCACCCAGATACTCCTATTATGGTTATTTTCACAAAAGAATTAAAAACACTGTATCACAACCAAATATATATATTCATGTTTATAACAGCACAATTTTTAATAGCTAAATCTTAAAAAGAATCCAAATGCCTATCAACCAAGGAATGAACAAAAAGTGTGGTATTTATTTTACAATGGAGTATTACTCAGCTGTAAAGAAAGACCACCTGAGATTTTCATAGGTAAATGGATGCAATGGGGGAACCATACTTATAAATGAAATAAATCAGACTCACATGTGTAAATATTATATTATCTCCCTAGTGTAAGAAACTGAAAAGAGTAAACAAGATCCAAAATGTACAACAGATATTTTGAAAAGGAAAGAAACTGTTGAAAAAGAAAGAAAAACTGGGGTGAAGGCAAGAAGAAAAGATGGAAAGGAAAAGAAAAAATATACACAAGAGAGCTAAGATAATTGTGCAACTAATTTCTATTGATTGAAAAGAAGTTGTGCTTACATTGATCAATTTTATGCACAGATATCTTGTATTCTAAGCAACTACTTTGAAGATAACAATATACAAATTAACCATTGTTAATTTTCTATCTTATATTATTGTTTTTATTGTTTTTCACTGTTTAAAATGATGAGAAAAGAAAGTGCCCCTTGGAAGGTGGGTTGGAAAATATTCTAGTAGATGAAAGAGAAAAGCAAAAGCACTGAATATCTTTGAGTTACATTTTCCTCTTGCCTTCTGGCCTTTGTCATTTTCAGCAAGACCAAAAGTTTCAAAGTATTTCTTCTTAGTGAACTGTAGTTTTAGTTTTGGTAACTTGTTAAGGCGGCTGAGAGCTTATATATGTGGTTTTCATCTGCAGGAAGTTGCAGTATGGTTATTTATATTCCACCCCCCCCCCCAAATTCTTAGGTTAAAATCTTAGCCCTTCAGGAGATGGCATTAAAATTGGGAACCTCTGGGAGGTGGTTAGGCATGAGGCCTGATCCTGCCATTCTGTGTGGGATTGGTGCCCCGTGGAAGGGACCTCAGAGAACCAGTCAACTCTCTACTGCCCCTGTAACATCACGCAAAAAAGAAGAAATTGTCTGTCAGGGAGCATGCCCTTCTAGACACTGAATTCCCAGCCTTAAAATTATTAGAAATACATACATGTTTATAAACCATATACTGTATGGTCTTTCGTTTTAGCAATACAAGTGGATCAGATACCCGTGCAGTGGGTATGGTGCCTCCTTGCCTCTGTATAGTAATCTACAGTCTTTGCCCCTGTCTGAAGTATGCCTACCCCAAGACTGTGGAAGCCAGGTTATGTCTTCAGAGAAAATGGTGATTTGGGGGCCGAGGAGATGGCTCAGTTGAATAAGTACTTCCCTGGCAAGTGCAAGGGCCTGAGTTCAGTCTCCAGTTTCGCCAAAAAATAAAAAATAAAAAATGGTGATTTGATGTATCTTGTGATGATTGTAGGACAGGAAGGAAATTGGTGAAAAGGAACTAAGAGAACTAGAGGCCAAGAAAAATCTTCAGACTTCAAAATAATCAGCCTGAAATATAATTCTAAAATTGGTTGAGCTCTCTCTCTCTCCCCCCCTTCTCACCCTCTCTTCTCTTCCCTTCTCTTCCTCTCCTTTCCCCTCCTCTCATTCCTCCTCTACCATTTGTTATGCAGTATTGGGAATTGAATCCATGACCTTCACATTAAGCTACATCCCTAGCCCTTTTAAATTTATTTTATTTTGAGTTAGAGTGATGCTAGGTTGCTAAATTGCCTAGGCTGCAATCTTCCTGCCTTAGCCTCCCAGGGTGCTGGGGTTACAAGCATCTGTTACCATGCCAGGATGAACAGAGCTGCTTTATAACTCACAGTTGAGTCAACTGCATTTGTTGCAATGCAGTGCTCAACTCAGTAACTGTGACCTCTCTTCATACCAGTTTCTTGTTGGATGCTGCAAACTGAGTGAAGACGTAGTCAATCAAGGGCCATCCTTCCTTTGCTTCAATGTAGGACTTCTCACACATGGTTTGGATGAGGAGAAGGGTGGCAATCCTTACCTAAGAGCAAGGCAATAGCAACTTTCTGTGTGGCAGAATGGAAATTTGACTTTTCTATTTTATGACCTATATGAAGCTTTCAAAGGTGGGAGTACAAATTGATTAAGGTTACAATAAATAGATCAGCAGAAAATGACTTAAACACTACTGGAAATGTTCTTTAACCAAAATCATTTTACCTATCTCTCAAAACATATCCTCTCTGCTACATAGTGTGTAACTTTGGGTAAAACACTGCTTAACATTCAAAAGTACTCAATAAAGGTTGAACTACAGATGCACAGTTGCTTATTCACAATTTTGCAATCCAAACATCTCTAAAAATTATAATTTTTTTCTTAAGTTTGGCATCAGTTCATTGAGCAGTGAAAACTAAATTGAATTATCTAGATTTTAAAGCTGCTTGTAGTTTTCACTTCTGTGTAAGGCAGAGTATGCAATTTTATTTTTGGAAAAAGTATCAATGGGTGTTGATTCTTAACTGCTAACACAAAAATATCTTGTTAAAATCTGAAAATTATAAATTATAAAATATAACTGAGTAGGAATAGGAGAGACATGCTATGCATGTGTAATATTTTTAATGCTTGGTTTAAATTTGTTCTTCAGATTGCTTCCCTGGAAGACAGAAAGTTAAGACTCAACCTTTAATGAGTGGAATTTTTATGAGAGAGTAAAAAGCAAAAATTCTGTGGTGGCCAAAGCTTAAAGGCTCTGAGCAGTCAACCTAAATTAAGAAGAAAACGCAAAAGGAGAGATGAAAATCTGTGGCAAATGCTTAAAGGAAAAAATTACAGTAAAGACACAGTGCCATTAATCCTTTTCAAACTACCCCTGTCTCACTCTGAAGACTCTTATCTCATTGTTCATGGCACTCTCTGAAGTAGTTTTGGAAGTTTTGTTTAGTGTCATTATGAGGTGTGATAAAAAAAAAAAACACCAAAAAACAGTACATGCTGTTGTCCCTGCCACTGCCATAAAGACAGAATTATAAAAAAAAAAAAACCACATGGTTTTGATGATGTGCTCTCACCTGCCTTGCTCACCAGACCTGGCACTGTGTGACTGCTGATTCTTTGCTCAAGTCAAAACAGCCATGAAAGGTAAACATTGTGAATTGATTTGGGCTATCAAGACAGCCACTGCAGTCACTAAAGACACTAATGAGAGAGGACTTCCAGAACGGCCTCCAAAATACCAAGAGCGATGGGATAAGGGCATTCAGACGGGGACAAATGGAAATTCACGCGTATGCGTCTTTTACTGTAATCATTTTTAAAATTTATTCACCATATGTTTTCAATCATACCTTGTATCGCCTCTCTCTCCTTTCCTGGTAAGATGGCCATTCTCTTATTTTATTCTAAACAACACAGCAATGATTTCCCCCCTCCTCGTTGTTTTTCTCCTGTTCCTGCTCTTTCATTTTGTAGTACTGGAGATGGAATCCCAGGCCTTCTCACTAAGTTACATGACCAGCCCTTTGCTTTTTGAAAGAGCTCTTTCAAACACTTAATTTTTAAACCATTTGAACAGGATTAAAATACTGCTGTTCTGGGTAAAAGTCTTTTTTCTATAAAAAAAAAAAAAAACCCTCATTTATCTATTTTGGGATCAAGTTCCTTGAACATGAAATTGAACACCAAGCCCCTTATAGAGTAGTCTCCTGGAGGCTGTGTCAGCCCTGCCCCTGGGGCACGCTGAGATGGCAGCTGAGCCTGGGCCTGGTGGCACACACTTGTGATCCCAGCGCTCAGGAGGCTGAAAATAGGAGAATCACTAGGACTCTGATCTGTGTCATGAAACCCTGTAGACCCTGTGCTAAATACGTTTAAAAAAATAAAGCAATCTCACTGGAGATCTGTGCAGAATCAGATTTCATTGATTCCTAAATCAAAAAGGTTTTGTTAATGTTCTTACTTTTGGACTCAGGTCACTCATGACAGCTTTGACTATTTTTTCAATTGGAATGATATGATTTCTCAGCTTGGGCTCTGAAAGACAAAGGGAGACATTGTGAGGTTGGCCTCAGCGTGGGTACAATATATTTTTAGATTGCTGAAAAACCACTAGAATTTTTTTTATATAATTGCAATTCTTTTTTTTCTGTAACACATTACATAATCCAATTTTCTTTCTATCTTGTCTCTCAGCTCTTCACGGATGCTTATTGTTTCACATTGCATTTGTTTGCTCTTATTCAAAATGCTATATTCCATTGTGGAGTCAATATGGTATGTTTTATACATCAGCTCTAATTTTGTAATACTACTACATATTTATTTGTGTTTTTAAAATATATCATATTGTAAACATTGATCCTTATATTTTATCAGATCGAAGGTATCAACTTTATGATGCACCATTAATGGTCAGTGATAATTGAAGTTGCAAATAACTGAAAGATTCATTCAATGTTATGAAATACAGGGATTCATTACAATTTGCTCTTTCCTCAATGTATCAGTCTCTCAAGAATTCTACACTTCCCTCCCTCTGGTTATTATGGACCACTTTCCAACATATTGGATCTTCTAAATTTGATTCATAAAAACTACATTCTTATAATGTGTCTGTAAATATCATGAAAGAAGAGAGATAACTGCAAATGCCTGCTTAAAGGGAACAGATTGGAGAAGGCTACAGAAACATTTTCACATGCGTGTGAGATCACAGAGGTATAGGATAGCACTGCACATGCGCACGTCTCAGCTCACTTATCAATACGAAATAAGCCCCTTTGGCTGTTTCCGTGGCTCACCCTCAGCATTGACTGCTGATCTTAACAATGTCAAGATTTTCATTCGAATCACTTCACTGCTACTTCTTATTTGTTCATCAAAAAATTCCACCAGTTCTGCAGGATTTGAATGGGCTGCAAGTTTAAGAAATACTGAAGTTATTAGAACTCATTTTCTTCTTAGAGAAAAATACTTGTGAATAAGAAGAAGGAAAGTCAGGGCCGGGGACATGGCTCAGTGGAGTAAGCACTTCACTGGCAAGAGCAAGGGCCTGAGTTCAATCTCCGATCCCCCCCCCCCCCTCAAAAAAAAGAAGGAAATTCAACATGAAGATTGCTACAGTCACTCAGCAGCTGGTAACTTGATTTGATGATGTCCTTACCTCCTGGGCATCATGGAGTTAATTGAGTAGTTTGCTTAGGAAGAGAACTTTCTGTAGCTAGGCCCACTTCTGTTTGTACCTATGAATGTGGGCTCATCTGGAAATTAGGACTCTTGCAGATACAATCAAGAGGTCACCAAAGTGGGCTCTTGTTCAATATGACTATCATCCTTATAAGGAAAGAAGCCGCAGTCAAGTGTGGAAAGAGGAAAGCAATTTGTAGACAGAGGGGCTGAGCTCAGAGCAGAGAAAGGAAAGGAATGGAAGGTATGCAGTGAGGTGGAAGCGATGTGCTAAGGCAGGGAAGAGGCATGCTAGGCACTGAGGGCTGCTCTTCCTCCTCCCTTGGGCCAGTGGGAGCACAGCTCTGTGTCTTGATCTCAGGGCCTTCACTTCTCTGTTGGTGGCCTGTGCCAGGCCTTCCAAGTAGGTGACGAACAGGCTGCAATGCAAGGAAAGGCAGAAAAGGGAGACAGGCAGAGAGTGAGAGAGGGAAGGAGAGGGGAAGGAGGAGGGGAGGAAGAACAGATGGCTAAAGAGGTTTGAATAAAAAGTGAAAGGATAAGGGATGATCAAGGAGAATACAACACAGTGATTTTGGATTTGATAGTTTCATATAATCTCAAGTACCAAGTTCCTATCCTCAGGGTTAGTAGTCATCCTGGCTTTTCTGCTATGTTTCTGGTTTGTGAGCTGCACATTGCATCTCCCTGGACAACACCTCTTCACCCCTAGACCTGGACACCTTGCATGAGCATTGTATGCTACTCCTGGGAGTTTATGGAGAGAAGGTCAGCGCAGATCACTGTGGGGTGAGGAAATATTGTGTGTGTATGTGTGTGTATGTGTGTGTGAAAGTAAATCAAGTTTGGATAGCCTTTATCATTGTTGTCCTCATCCCTTGGGAGACATTTTTATCAATACCCTCTGGAGGATGGGTCCTACCTAGAATGAGGAAACAGCTTGTAACTTCAATTTCATTTTCTAAAGGAGTCTCTGGATCTCTGCAGATCTGAACAGAGGGGGAGAAAACCAGGTGGTGGATGTTAAAAACAGAAAGTGGGTTAGAAACATCACCCTGTCAGATGTGATGGCATGATCTCCTTACCTGTTGCAGTAAATTGATAAAGATGGATTTTTTCAAGGCCCTAGGAAGAGCAACATCGTAAAGAACTGCTGCGGTCAGTATCTGCTTTACACTCTGAAACAGAAGCCCTCAGAGGTCAGGGGTGTGTGGGGGGGGAGGGAGGGGAGGGGCGGGAAGGGGAGCGAAGCAGCAGCGCAGGAGTAGAAGGGAAACAACTACATTTTCTGAGAACAAGCCCATACTCTTCCTGCAGTTATATGATGTCTTCAGAGACTATCACTCTGTCTGTCCAGTTCGGAGCCTCCGCAGCTTGGAATGAACATTCTTAATCCTTTTTTAAGATTCATATCCTCAAAGGGCTGCAGACCCATACTCTGATTAGATTCCTTTAGGGAGTAGCTCTTACCTGAGTGATGTGGAAATCAATCTCTTTGCTGCCATACTGGTTGAGGAGCCAGGGGACCTGGTTCAGGGCAAATTCGCAGAAGTCCTCCCGGTGCAGGAGCAAACTCACCGTGGGCCCTTGGGCCTTCACCAAGGCCAGTGTCTGTAAAGGAAGCCAGTGCACATCATTGCTAACACTTTGTTGTGCTTTTGAAACATTCTGCAGAATACCAAGAGAATAGGACTGGCCAAACAGTTTAGCAGATTAAAGAGCCTGCAAGCAGACACAGGGGCCAAGTATTCAATCCCCGGGCCTGCTGTGCTGGCCCCACCCCTAGGGCACGCTGAGACAGTGATTGAGACTGGACCTGGTGGCATGTGCCTGTAATCCCAGCACTCGGGAGGCTGTAAATAAGGGAATCACTATGAGTCTGATCTAGTAGTGAGACCTTGAGCACCCTGTAGACCCTTCCCTAAAAAGGTTGAGGGGAGTTAGCTCAGTAGAATAGGCTCTTGCCTGGCAAGTGCAAGGGCCTGAGTTCAATCCCCAGTTTCACTAAAACAAAAACAAAACCAAAAGAAATGCCAAGAGATTTAGGGACATGGCAGAAAATTTGCTCAGTGCTTTCAGGCAAGAGGAGATTCTACAAAATGTTTTTAAAATGCTCAAGTCAAGATCATTGCTTGAGGCATATATCTATGTATCTATATCAGTATTTCAATACTTGCATTTTCCTATTTCTGTCACTCTCTGTCATTGTCATTTTCTATCAATAGCTTAATGAATTCAAACATTCCCTATATTAAAAAAAAAAATTATTGGTGCCACATCATCTTGACCCCCACTCCCACCCCCACTGCAGTGTTATCCCTGCTGGATTCTGCTTCTTCTTTTTCCTTGAAGTAAATTATTTTGAAAGAGTGGTTTGCATGTTCTGCCCCCACCTCTCGTCTCCCTAACCCTTCAGTTCACTACGTTGTAGCTTCCATTTGGAATTGCAAATGAACAACTTCTGCAATATAAGTGCAATGATTATTGATTATAAACATTTATCTACCACAAATATTAGAATGAAGAAAACATTAAACTTGTAAGGACCTGTGGATAATCACTGGTTAGTGTATTTTTAAATTTTATTTTATGTATACATAAAATCTGCATGGTCTACAGGGTCTCACTACACAGATTGGACTCAGAGTGATTCCAATCTGTAGAGAGGCTCCTACATTCAGCCTCCCAAGTGCTGAGATTAAAGGTGTGCACCGACCATGCCCAGTGTCCAGCACTGCCTCAGTGAGCCCCCGGGGTAAGTCTAGCACGAAATGCTGGGTATTGAAGCCTGGTCCTGCATCTGCCTAAGCAGGTACTTTAATTGGCTCAGCTATTTGGCTGGCCCCTGTTTAGTATATTGTAATGCATTGTTTATCTGACTTATCCTTTCTTACCTTTTTCAAGCATATTATTATTTTAAAAACTGACATACTTCTTAATACATGATTTTCTGCTTTTTAAACTAATAACAAATTATTATTTTTGCATCGGCTATACTTTATTGTAGAACATATTGCTATAAAAGTTTACTTGTTAATACCAACAAAAATTTATTCTACTCAAGATAATGTGTCAGATCATGTGTTAGGGAGTTCATCTATCACATTTTTCTGTGTAATAGACACTTAGCAAGATTTTTTACTTGAGTCCAGTAACAGTGGACTCTGGAGATCTTTATTTGCTTCTTGAAATCTACTTTCTTAGATTCTAAGATCTTACCTTACTTTGTCTTTTCTTTTAGTTATTTTCTAATTTCTCCATAAGTTACTTGCTTTCTTATAGAACTCTGTTTTTAGGGCATTCTACTTTACATACTCACCTGGTCTTTTTTTTTTTTTTTCCTGATCTTTTTTGAGACAGGGTCTTGCTGTGCAGCTCAGGCTGGCCTTGAGCTCACCTTGTAGCCCAGGCCAGTCTTGAATTTGCAATGATTCTCCTGTTTTAGCCTCCCTAGTGCTGGAAACACAGGCATGTGTCGCCACACCCAGCTTACATACTCACCTTGAACAACTCAGTCTAGAGCCACTCATTCAGTCATCACTAACGCAATTATTATACTCAAACTGATGAATTCACTTTTTTTGCTTTGCTCTTAAACTTGTCTTCATTATCTCCGAACTAGTATTATCTCCATTTGAAATGTTCCATGGATATTCAAGTCAGAATATCTACCTCAAACCCATTTTGTACAGATTTATTATTCCTGCTGCTTTACTTGTCTAGACGAATGGCTCTGACACTAGTCAAATCAGAAATCTAGGAATCATCTCAGATGATCCAGTGAATGCCAGTGCTGTGGATTCTATTCTTCCACATCTGACTACTCTGATCTTGGGTGCTGACACTACACTGATGGATCTCTCTACCGTTTATAATCTTCATCTCTATAGCCTTCTAACTAAGACTCGTGCTTTCACTGATTTCTGTACTAATCCCACTTCAGATGTTGACATTACAAAGATTTTTCTAGTATACTTGAAGTCTTGCTAAAAGTTTGGCTTGTTTCTCATTTCTTAAAAGAAGCCCCAACTCCTGTATAACATTGCAGTCCTTCTGCTAGGTGGCCCAGATAATCTTTCAGGGTCCTTTCTGTATGCCTCATGTCTTCCCTCTCCTCTTCTCCCACTCCACTCACTCAAGTGTGTGTGTGCCCTCACCTCCTGCCTGTGCTTCTGGGGCATGAGGTCTGTTTTTAGAACATATGCCTTCCTAGGTTCAGGTCCACGGTGTCAGCCTTCCCATGTCTCCTGGGGCAGGGTGAGGGGTGGGGGTGGGGTGGGGCAAATTTTCCTCCCTGTTCTACCTTCACCCCTTTGTGCACCTTCATTTTTGCTTGCCTGGCCTTTCTTGTGGGAAGCAAAGCTAGCAAGCTCAACTCGGAGTTGGATTTTGGTTTCTCTGTGCCTTGAAGAAAAGACCTCAGACGAGGGGAAGTGTTCTGAGCAAGTGAGAGATGAAAACAATGAAATATGTTATGTGCAGTACAATTCTTCCAAAATGAAGCCCATTCATTTTTATCACCCAAGATAAAATAGAGTAAAATAAAAAGACGAAAAGAAAAACTCTTACAAGATATTATAAAAGTTCTAATTTTGCCAAAACTTTAACTATCCCATGATGAAAAAATACCCTAGTTGCTTAGAGAAGTGAACTACAAAACTAAGACAGTGTTATACTTTGTATAATACACCCATTCAGTGGCACAGCTATAATATAACTTACGCTGCTTTAGAGGGAGAAATCAAGCAAGATAAGGATGGGACCACATATGTGAATGCACTTTGTAAGGCATTCTCTGTGAGGCACTGCTGCTTGTGACACAGCCTAGTCCATTTTTAGATGTTCTTCTGTTTAAACTTGAAATTCATAAACCCCAGAAATTCTATGACTTCCTGTTTTTCCAAGCTAATGAGTACTCAGCTCAAATATAGGTTAGGATGTAACACATGAAGTTCCGAACATCCCTGCTATTTTGTCTGGATAAATTATATATATATATATATATTTTTTTTCTATTTACACACTTTAATATCAGTGATGTAAGAGTGGGATTTTCGTTTGTTGACTCCTTGCTATATCCACAGCATCCAGAGCAGTATAAGCATGCCATGGGGACTCAATAAATAGTAACTGAAAGAATGAACAAATAGGCTGGGGAGGTTGGCTCAGTAGAATAAGCACTTGCCTGGCAAGTGCCAGGGCCTGAGTTCGATCCCTGGTTCTGCCCAAAAAATAAAAAATAGAAGAATGAAAAAATAGTGATTGGAAGTAGATGGAAAAAATGGGAGATTTGAAAACCAGCAGAAAGTACCCAATAACATCCAAAGGAAATGGATAGATGGTCATGTCACAAAAAGAAGCAAATAGGCTCCTGACTAATAATTAAACTACTCTAAGCAGCTTAAAAATGTAAATACCTTAATGACTTGAAGTGGACAAAAGGGAGAGAAAGTAGTGAAGTGTTAAACATTTCTTACAGAGACATGAATGTGATGCAGGTTAAACTTGGACTAAACAGGATGTAACCAGCACAGCTGGGCATCCGGCACTACACTCACATTCTCGGGCGGGGCTGTGGGGGACCATTTCTCCATTATGTATCGGAATAGCATGAAGATTTTGTCAGAGAGTCGGTTGGCATCCAATTTGGGATAGGGGAAATCTCTCCAATGATTGACATACTTGTAAATGGCTTTGCTGAATTTCTCAAGGGCTACAGTTAAAAAAGAAATACAGTCAGAGATTGAGAAAAATATATAGAGAGAAAACAAACTAATGTGAAAAGCGAATACAGTTAATTAACAAATATACCATTGCCTCTTTTTTATATCATTGCTTCTTATACAACCATATGGTCTTACAGCTCTAACAAATACACATCTACAAAGTGTATATCCAAGTTACTAAAATAAAAATTCAAACCATTAAGAGACACTGCTCCACACAGTTGGGGAGAGGTTCCAAGCTGACTTGCAACAGTGCAATGTTGCCCATGATAAGACAGCAGAGATGATCAAAATATGGAAAGTGAAACACAGATGAGTAATAACAAACGTCTTGGAACGACACAAGCAGCTGCCTGCAGCATGCCTGCCAGGGGCTCCCCACCACTGGCACAGACAGAAGAAACTCAGTGTAGTTGCTTAAGTCCTTGAATCAGACTGTCACAGTTGCCTTGTTTAGCTCTGCTGTTTTCTAGTAGTCTGACAGATTGTTTAAGCTTTCTGGGTTCCCAAATTTCTTATCTGTAACATAGGGGAAAACTACACACCTGCAAAGGTTAATTAAAGTAATCTTAAACACTCAAACCTGCTCCAGACATATAAGAAATCCTCAGTACATAAAGATACTGACCTTGAGGGCAGAACAAGAATATGAAAAATAGAATAAAAAGTACATTGTTGAAAGTAGAGAAGGTCTTTCTGGCGGTGTAGGCTTCCAGATATTATGAAGTAGTAGTGCAGAGGCTTGCTGGATATGACGGGTTCCTGATAATCACCTCTGACACTTTTAAAGGCAACTAGGAGAAGTCACTGGGGCACAGAAATACGCCTTAGGTTCATAGACCCACTCAGGAAGGCTCTTGCTGCACCACACATCTATTTTCCTTGGAATTTCAGCACACTTTCTCTGTAGACTCTTGATTCCTTCTAGCAAATTCCATTTGGAGTAGCGGGGATTTCTCACCATAATGTGCTTGCCTAGCTTTCTTGATTTCATGCTTGCTTGTATTTTGGTTCCTTTGTTTCCTTTTCTTTATTATATATTATGTTGTGATGAGATATCAGCATTGAACTGACTGCTAGGAGCTAAGAAATGTCTGCAATTGTTGCAGAGATAGCGCCACCTCATGTAAGAAGGTGGCTAGTGGGAGTGGAGGCCATGGAAGGCAGTGGAAAGACAAAGCTGGAAGGTTCTCATTGTGTAGGCCTGCGCTAGAATGTCACCTGTGTGTGCCACTGGGTCACCACTGTGAGAAAAGTGGTTAATGTTCATGAAACTTAACGTCTCATCTGTAAGCCTGTGCTTGCCCGTGACAGTAGTAACCCTGCAGAAACGTGGGGGCCGGTGAAGTAGCCTCCTGCAAAGTGACTTCTGAGTGATAGGCACACAATAAATGGTAGCTCTTTATAGCAGAAAAGGCAAGATTGAATGAAATAAAGGGAAAAAAGTAAGTAACTTTCAATACAGTTCATGGCCTCCTATTAAACAAAGAGGAGCCCACGGCAATACCCACCGATACAGAATGTTTGCTTCATCTTGTCATCTTCGGCCAGCCTGAGCATGGTTTGCATGGTGAGCAGGGTCATCATCATGAAGGGGATGCTCTGAGACACTGCAGTGGAGGGGGAGAGAGGAAGGCAGGGGAGGGCAGGACAAAGGAATTAGGGTTCTTCCCCTGGGAATTCTGTGATTTCTCCTTGTGCCTACAATAAGCATGCCATGGTCCCATGGAAGATGTGGGTCAGGTACAGTAGGAAGATACTTCCTATCTCCTCTCTCCCTCCTTAATGCCAAGGACTGGCTAGTCTGAGAGAAGGGACTGTCTATATAGCCAACTGTACCTGTTTAGTGGCAACTGTTTCCTTGCATAATTAGTTCATTAGGTCTACCCTCTCTTACCCAAGCTTGCCTTGTACTCAAGGCTCAGCAGTACAGCAGTTGCTCAATAATACACTAGTGTAGAAAGGAGTTACAGGAAACCATGTCTTCAGGTAAGTATTCAGTAGTTTGCAGAATATGCCTTATGGAAAATGTGATTTTGCAAATGCAAACCAGATGCAAGGAAGGTAAGGGTGGCAGAGAGCCTGAATTCAGTGCAATCTGGACTAATGGCTAGGCAGCAGGCTCACCTTGTTCAGAAATGGTTCCTAAATGATTGTCCACATCCCCCTGCTAATATTCTGTTGTTCAGCAGTAGACAGTTTTCTGTCTGCCATTTACTCTCGTTTGGATTTTAGGCAATTGGGGTAGATGTTTCCCAAGGGAAACAGGGAGAGTATTTCCTTTATACCATAACTTGTTGCCAGTTCAGCCAGGGCGAGCACAACAAATTCGTTTGGTAGCTCTAGGATCCTGAAGTGACTCTGTACTTCATACATCACAGAATTAAAATCATGAGCGGCCAGAGACACAAAAACTTCACCAGCTAGCATTCTGAGTTCTCTGGGAATCTGAGAAAGCAAGAAAAATATAAACCACTAGAGGAAGAGAGAGTGGGTCAACAGAGAGGAAATAGTCTACATAATATGTAAATTCCTCTGGATTTAGAATTCAGGAAAAACAGGTTGTTAAACAGTAAAAGATTCTCAGATAGCTCTCAGTAGCTAGAAAAGCAGAGGCAACTTTAATATTGTTTAGGTGGAGGTTTAACAGAGCTCTTATAATTTTGGGGTCAGTAAATGTTTCCTTGCTAATCGGTCATGCACCACAAATACAGGATTTACACTGTGTTTACGAGACCAGAATTCATGTAGGTGAAACTTTGGGGCAGTAGATCGAAGGAGATGGACCAGGGGCTGAGAGTTTGATCTGATGGTACTTTGGTTGTATCGCTTTTAGTATTAGCAATATTGGGAGAGAATATTGGTGATGACAAGCTAGGTAAATTTGAACAAGCTTGCTGCTGAGGAGAATAAAAGGGCCAGATTTAAAACAAAATACTAGAAGCTTGCACTTGTAAAAACATCAAAGGGCTCCCAGTGTAGAGTGGAATGAATTACTGCATTAAAATTTGGAAAAGATCAGACAGTACAAGATAAAGGGGCTGGTAAAGAGAAAAGAAGCCCTGTGACCCACAAAAACTGGGTTCTAATTACTTGCTCTGTGGACAGATAGCTCTGATATTTTAAAAGATGTCTATGAATAAACATCCTTATCTAAAGGGATGGAGAATGGTGTTACTCTACAGTCTTAGGTTTGCCTCAGTTTTCTTATCTGAGAAGGGGTGAATAATGTGCATTGTAATTGTATTGGAGTGTCCACAAAAACCAGTAAGTCCTTGATACTTTTGGTGGAAAAGCTTTCATGCATCCGCATGTGTAGGTCGGGCACATAGACCCTGGGGCTGGGTTAATGTTGATTCACCACCAAAAACCAAACTTACATTTTCATCTTTCATATCCTTAGAGGTGTAATAAATAAGCCGTTGGACAATTGCATCATCCAAAATGTCAGTATTCTGAATAACTGAGGTCAGATGACTGTAAATATCCTCCTGTGAACATACAAGATAGACACAAGTTTTTGGGCTGTGAAGAAAAAGAAACTGAGTAAAGCCCAAGCAAATAACACATGCTAAGCAATACAGATAACTTAATTCAAGTTTCTTGAATATAATATACATTTTTAAGTGTCAAAACTTGTATGTGTAGAAAACAATTAATTCTTAGAACTATTTTAACTTGTTGCATTTCTATGGCAGGACCTTATGAGGGCAGGGACAGACTACCAACACATCAAGGTCATTTGGAAGTCACTAGCGCAGGGCTGTTGAGGGGTGGAAATCCGTGTCACCCTCACTGCTTCTCCTGCTTGCTGCCAGGGAATGAGAGTGGCCTAAGGAGCACTCTATTCCCCCAAAGCTGCTACTCATGAAACTTGATGGAGGGAGAGGTGCAGGTCCTTTTTTTTCATTCATGCTTTGCTGAGAGATGGTTGTGAATTCTGTTTTGACGGAGAAGCAGCTCTAGGAATCATGTGGCCTCACAAGACCCCATGGGCATGTTCCTCTAAATTAGGGGCTTCACGACCTCTGCAAGATGAAAGAGATGCCAGTGGTCTGAAATCTCTGCAGCTCACACATGTGCCTCTGGGCATGGTACTAGTGCTTAAAGTAAGAATGAGCTTTGTTTCTACTACTCCTTGGCCCTTGGAAAAGGTGAAACTAAGAAATAGTTTGCCGTTGCTTTCTTTCTTGTAAGTACTTTTAGAGCTTGTCTGATTAGCCCTAAATTTTTCTCCTAATCCTTATCTTTTCTCTACCTTCTAGACCTGTTTTCTCAGGAAGGCTGACACTTAGGAGCCCTTTGTCAGTTTCCTGGAACTGATCCAGGCCCTGTACCTAAAATGTCTCATTGATGCTACAGGAAGGTGCATTAGGTGACATAAATATCCATTTTTTGTAGATGAAGAAACTGAGTCACAGAGAGCTTGGTGTGGTATGAGGTGGTGATGCTGAGTTTGAACCTGATGGTTTGTATCTCAGCTGACGTCTTAACCTCTGCATGGTTCTGGCTATATACATTCCTTAACTTGACTCCCTACAAAGGAAGCTTGCAGGTGTGTATTCACAATAGATAAACGTTAGTCACTTCCTGAGCCAGTTTTCTTCAACATTTCTGGAGTCTAGCAGTCATTCCCCAAGTACTTCTCAATGTTTGAGAAACAATGCTGTATGGGAAAGTTAATTCCTGCTAGTAGATTAGCATAATACTTGTCAACTGTACCTAAACATGAGGATCATTTTTGTGTGCTGTCAGTGGCCAGCCTTACCACAGATTGACTAACCAGAATCCCTGTCCCTGGGGCCTGGCAGTTAAAGGTGTTTCCCCAAATGTCTCTAAGGGATTGTGACAACAAGGCAGGGCTGAGAACCAGGGAATTAAGACATAAAGTAAAAGCTCCACCTTTCAGAAGGGGCATCAGTGAATGGTCATGCAGAGTATTCTTGTGTTAGGACTTAATCCTGCTAATCTTGTTTGGGCAAGTCCTGTAACTTCTTTGTGCTTCATTTTCAGCTGTCAAATGGAGATAGCAATGCCTCCCTTATCAAGTTGTTGGGAGGAGAGAGTATTATGTGATGCGCCATTGTTTGCAGACATTCAGCACTCCCTTTCCTAGATAAGCATTTGATGAAAAGTACTTAGTTGGTTGCTGAAGTCTGAAAAACCTTCACTCAGAGAAATATTTTTAGTGAAATAGCATTATGGGTGAGTATAGGAAATATTTAGCGGTTTTCATAGGAGCCCTCAAAATTACAAAGGAGATGACTCTGACCCAGATGCCTTCCTCTTTCCACACCCGGCATCATTTTCTAGAAGTGCACACCAAGATTGTTTCAGCACCATCATCACTTCCATTACATTTTACAACTGAGTTTTCTGAAAAACCTCATGCAATGTAAGAAACAGGAGACATCAGAGAAGGTTGAGGCAAACAAGAATGTATGAAAAATTGCACTCACTGGACTAGAAAAACAGAATAGCAATGATAGATTCCCATATTTGCCCTACCTTACTGATAACATCTTCTTTATTCAGCATCCCAAGAGTGAGGTTAATATCTCCAAACATTTCTAAAATTTATGGAAAAAGAAGAATTAAAATATCTGTCAGAAATACCCTCCTGTGGATTACTTTCAAGGGGCCATGGATAGTTCCCATGCTCCCTGGCCTCACTCCTGATCCTTTCTCTCCTTGACCACTTTCTGTCTGGAGGCAAAAATCATGTATTATTCACATTTCATATCTCTGATATGCTTGAAACCAGCAGATGCTCAGTAGCTGTTGCAAGACCTGAATTCAATGTATAAGAGAAGATTAGAAACACTAGATTTCCATGTATCCCTCCATTTAAGTGGGCATTGCCTTACATATGTCTTCTCTAGTTGAAAGTTGGCTATAGAAGTCAGTGAATGATTCCCTTATTCTTTTTCCTTCCTTTCCCCCTCACTCCTTACCTCCCTCCTTCCCTTCTTCC
>PVKA01009279.1:0-69101 GCA_004027165.1 Ctenomys sociabilis | reverse complement strand
CATTTCTGCAACAATGAAAGATGAATTAACTACACAGGAAAAAGTAGATATTTAAGCCATTTCATTCTTAATATCACACAGTAAAAACACATGTATTTAAATTTTCAGTCTATAGAAAGCATACCTCATAAGGTCATTATTCATTTAAAATAGTACAAAATGTTTACAAAGAACATTTAACTTAAATTTCACAATTGATTATAAAATGGTACATGCAAGATCGACCTATACAGGCCAGGTGTGGTGCACGCCTGTAATACATAATCCCAGCTCTCAGGAAGTTGCGGTTCCCACAAGTTCCAGATCAGCCCAAATTAGGCTGATAGGTGAAGCCCTATCTCAAGAAAACAAAAAGATGAACTATATAAAGAAGTGAATGTCTTGCCAAAAGAGAAGGAAAACTGTAAATATGAACTATATCATAGTGTTAAAAACTTTATGGTGCTCTACAGGAAAATCAATAAAGGCAAGTCAGTCTTTTGGGGGTGGGATTCTTAGCACTACAATTTTAAAATGTAAATTTAAACATGAATTCAAAAGAAAATAAATTTAAACCTCATATTAAAAAAAAACACCTTGCATTGCCACATAATTACCTATGTTGTGAAAACAATAAAAATGATGTACTATTTGGATACGTGTACATCAAAACTGAAAGTTAATTTTTCCTTTATTGACAACCTTTGCTGCATGTTTAGGTTTTGGCTCCCAGAGGGCATTCTTCATGAATCTTGAGGCTGCGCCTCTATCCAGCTTGCCAGCCTTTTTCTTGTCTGTTATTTCCTTGACTTGGTTCATGTATACTCTGATTCTTTCCAATTCCTGCTTCATCTGCTCAGCAAGTTGCTAAAGTTGAGTGGCCCTAGGGAATTGACAAAAAAGGCCAGAGCCCCTGCAGAGGACTCCCAAGTTTGCAGACAGGTCCTGCTAGTCCTAATACCATCTAGTGAAGACAAGGCCAGGATAAGTGGCCTCTCACCTAACCCCCAATGATATCTAACCCCAGCCCTGATCCAAGGTACAGGCAGGCAGGGAGACTGAACACTTTGTGAAACAACTTCTTGTTATCGGGGCCATCTCTTTCCTTCTCCACCCAAAGGGCACCAAGGGTGACAGGCAGTCCTTGGCCAACACATGCCTTTAGCTATGTTGCTGGCTACAAGACATGGAGATTTCTTCAGTGTGATTTCTCCTATGAGACAGAGCACAGCTATTAATCCACATACTGGATGCTCCTTTGGATTGACTCCTTGCGTTGCCAAATAAACTTCTGCAGCAACTCATTTCTTGAAACAGACATCATGGTCTTTAGCATCTCGTCCACAGCTCCTATGGAATTCTCAAATGTTGACAAGTACTCATGAATTTCTGCAGGATAGTCTTCATTAATTTCTTCACCTGCCATTATGACAAATTCAACACCTTCGATTCCCGGCTCCAGAAACACCTGTTACTTGCTTCTTAAGGATCTTCTCCCGTTCTTCCTGGTGTCTTTTACTGTTTACCTTGTATCATAATGAGCAGAGATATCGTTTTAGTCAAACTATTAATATTTTATGTTATGCTTAATAGTTTTTCAATATAAGAAATCTTTCACTTTCCCAGGACTTAAAGATATTATCCCATAGAATCTTTATAGCTCTTCTGTATTTTGTTATTTGTCTACAATTTGCACCTGATATGAAATAGGGGTAGGATTCTTTTTGCTGTCCCTTCTTTTTCTGTTTTCTTTATTCCTTCCCTTTTTCCTTTATCATCTTCTTCTAACATTCTAATAATAGATCCCATACTATTATTTAAAAGCCCACCTTTTCTCTTTTATTCTGCAGTGCCACGTTGCCATAAATCTGTAGAAGTGCATACATGTTCTCATGCAAGTAGTGTTTGAAAATAACGTAATGTTTTAAATTTAAAGAAACTTACTATAACACACATTGCCAAGAATGGTGGAGTGTGATTAAAGTGTATTTTGAGAAGGATTAATGGCAATGTATCTTTTACTGTAATAAATATTTTAGTTAAATGTTATTTGTATTTTATGGTTTCACCATGTGAAATATTTACAGCAACTTCTTTTGAATAAAAGCATCTCAGGGCTGTGTCCTCGCCCTCCTCGTTCAGCCCACCTGGTGTTGTGAGGCTCCTGGCTCCTCCTTGAAAACAAAATGAGCATGAAAGCTGAGGGTAGAATTGTGTCGGGGCTGGAGGGAGGCCCAGCAGCACACCCGAAGACACTCATTGGACAGGGCTTCCAGAGGTGCTTCAGGAAGCAGCAAGAGTGATGGTGACACGGGGAGAAAAACTGGTCTCAGGTGGGCGGCCTCCAAATGATATGGAAAACCTCCAGATGACAGGGAAAAATGATCTCCCAACCTGACCTGGATGAGTTCGTGTTCTCTTAAAACTGAAGAATGAATTTTAGGAAGAATATATTTATTGAGGGAAAGAAATATGAATTTTAGGAAGGTTCTCTAAAACCAAAGAATGAATTTATGAGCAGAATATATTTATTGAGGGAAAGAAATCGCCTGTCCAAGAGAGGGACAGGAGAGGCGCCTGAGCCGGTAGTTCCCTGGAAAGCTGTCTCTCTCTTTTCATTTTTTATTTTATTGAAGTACAAATATCAGTGAGACAGTTTTAAGATACCTTGACAAGATGGATTTGATAAATTAATACATTGCAAACTGTTTTCATAATGTTTTGGTATCATAGAAGGTGCATACATGATATTATACTTACAGACATTATTATAGCCTATGTCTCTTATCAGTAAATTAAGAGAGTGTAGCTGATTGCATATCTTATTTTTTATACCTGAATTACATCAAAGATTCAATAATTAATACTTTCTACCTTGTTATTTTCCTAGTGGTTGTCCATAGTACTAGAAGCCAACATAATATCCTGTCCAACCACCATTAGTGCAAATCTTGCCTCTCATAGAATTATGTAGAAGCACGGCGTTATCTATCCCAACTGTACTGTCCATACACACACATCATGATTCTTCCTTTCTATCCCCTTCCTTTGCAGGGCTGGGGAGATGGCTCAATAGAATAAGCGCTTCCCTGACAAGTGCAAAGGCTTGAGTTTGATCCCTGGTTCCACAAAAAAACCCAAACAAACAGAGAATACACTTTTGGGGCTGGGAAATATAGCTTAAGCACCTGCCTGGCAAGCTATCTCTATATAGTGTAAAACCATTGGGGGCTAAGGTGGAGAGAATGGGAACTCACTTAGGTGGATGTGGGGTGGAACTAAACGATGGCCAACTGATGGGATTACAAGCACCATTGATCAGGTAAAATTGATTAGGCCCAGGACCAAATGGCAGAGTCACGTAGCTGGCGGGCATGAACGTAAAACAGGACCTTACCTGGTGATTCCTCCTGAATAATGATGATCCTGGATGCCGGTCTTCAGGGAGGTGAGCCTTGGTTTGCTCTCTAGGTCTGGCTCGCAGCGGGAGCATCCGTCCCTCCCAGGTGTAGGGCGTCCAGTCTTTGTTTTCTCCTTTGAGGGTCTGACACTGTCAGACTGCCCCTAATATTTCTATCTAAGCTGGCTGCCTGCCACAGTGGGGTGAGAGCTCACAGTAAAAGGGAGGATTCTGAGGGGGATTCCGAGCAGCATGCCCTTCACTGTAGGTAAATTTTAAAAATCTAAGTATAAGCTGTGCTCACCAATGACGTCTCAGATGTGTCCTTGTGTCATGGGATTGCTCCGTCTTCTGTGGTCAGCCCATCCGCCCCTGCGCCAGTGGGTTCACAGTGCTAGGCTTAGATCCAGTCAAGCTTGTCCTTCTTCATGTTCTTCAAGTGACTCTAAGATCTGTTCTTGATTTGTGTTGCTGTAGCCACACCTGAGGCTGGGTGGTTTATACACAAGAACACATTTATCAAGTATCTTTTGTTCAACTTTTTCCTAGAACTTACTATTTTTAATACTATTCTAATTATCTTTTAAAGTTAACTCTTTAGCTTTTTCTAGTGCATCAAGTATATTTCAAATTCTGTCCTGTTGAATTCACTTGTGCATTAAAGAGCTTTTGTGGAAGTTTGCGTGGATATTTTGTGTACATAGCATACTTGTCTTATTCCTGATATGGAAGGTGAGCTTTCAGCATAGCAACATCAACCATTCATTAAATAGATACTGTTTATTTACTGAGGCTCTTACTGCTGTCTCACCTGTGCTTGGAGTGCAGTCCTGGAGGCATCTGTGAGTGCGAAGTACTCACTTTTGACTATTATGGGAGTTTGTACACAAGCACCTTGCACATAGGAATTCAGCTAGACACTGGACAGTACAGTTGTCCCAGCCAGCCTGCACCCTGGAGTTTAGCTGCTGTTATGAACATCGAGTGTATTCACTCAACTCCCCTTGTTGATAGACTCCGTAGCCGGTGGGCACAGCCCAGCACAGGGCTGTGTGGTGGAGCGTTTGCGATGGGCAGAGTGTGTGCTGCCGTGCTTCTGTGTTGGGGCATGTGGAGGATACGCACCTGGGAAGTGTCCCGCCTCCTGGAGGCGGAGCCTTTTTTTTCTCCTTCCCTTTGTGGCCTGAGCTTTTCTTCCCCTCCGCATTAGAGGCAGCCCGCTGATGCTCCTTTGCTGGCCCCCGTTTCTGAGGGTGCCCACCTCGGGAGTCCATCGCCCATCCATTGCCCTTCTTGACTGCCCACTTGAGCTCCTGCTGTTCCTTTCAGATGGAACTTGGGGAAGGATCGAGTGTATGCTGGTTTCCAAGAGGTTGTAGCTAAGGGGACTTCTCTGTTCAAGCCAGGAAAAGATTTCAGAGCTTTGAAAGTTAAGGGGTCAAGTAGAGATGGGGCTGCGGCTATGGACGTCAGAAGTCGTGTTGGCCAGTGTGTGTTATCTCTGAAATTACAGGCTCAGAGGAGGATACTGGTATCAGAGGACACTGTACATTAGCAGCATAATTCATTATTTCTGATTCATTTTCTGATACTTCTACCAAACTATATTCATTGTACATTGCAATTTGAAAAGACTCATGTTATTGATGTCACCTTTGCAACGAGCCTCCTTATGGATTGGATTTTACTTACAATTAGACAGTGTCTATTTCAGTCCTGCAAAAAGTCTGATGTCTGTGTATTGATTGGTTGGTTCATTCATTAATTAGGTCATTCATTCATATTATTATTATTTTTTTCTTTTTGGCGGAACTGGTGATTGAACTCAGGCCCTTGTGCTTGCCAGGGAAGCACGTATTCCACTGAGCCATCTCCCCGGCCTCCTTCATTCATAATATTGAAAACGTCTTATGCAGCAGTCCTCTGCTCACAGTGATTATGCTCTCAGGAAATTATAATTTTTTGAGGCATGTGGAGCAGAATAGAGGTGATTCTCTGGTCACATAATACCAGCTAGGATTATGGAAACTGACGCTGAGCCCTGAAAGGGATCCGGCCGTCTGCGGCTTGGATAGTGCTTCTGGGAGGAAGTAGTGTGGAGTATGAGGGCTCGGGATGGTGAGGGTTTACAGTGGGAAGAGTGAAAGGGAGGAGTGTTGTAGACAGATATGTTGGTTTCTTGCTGCTATAACAACTTGCTGCCTACTTCCTGTTTTAAAATTTAAAAAATATTATGCTACAGTTTGGGAATCAAAAATCCCAAAACAGTTTTCCCTGGACTCAAATAAAGATGGCAGAGGGCTACAGCCCCCCTTGCAGTCCCTGAGGCCCATCACTGTCCTGGCTTTTCCCAGCGCATCGCCTGCTGTGCTTGGCTGGAGCCCCTTGTTTCCTCTGGTCAGCAGCCTGGCATCTTCAGCCTCCGCTCTGAGCCTGCCCCCTTTGCAGCCTGCCGGGACTCGGGGCTGACCTGGGCGAGCTGGGTGGTGCCCCTCTCTCGGTGCTGCTTTGCTACCATGCTTCTGTCTACAGCCTGAATTTGCCTTGAGTGCAATCTGAAGAGCCTCGGGGTCTGGAGATTAGGTCAGGGCGGTGATGGCCAAGCACTGCCGTTTTGCGTCCCACAGGAGACCTAGCATGTCTGCAAGTGGAAGGAGCCCAGGGGCTACAGTCTCAGCCCACGGGAAGCAAAAGGCAGGAGCAGGGAAGGCAAAGAGGAGCGGGGCGACACGGTCAAGTCTTCTCCCTAGGAAAGTGAGTGACCATTAGGAGGGACATGATTAGATTTCAGTCATTAAAAATTTTCTCCACCTGCACTTGGAGGGTCTTAACAGACGATACATGCTTACATCACTGGCTGTAAGTTGATGCTGATTGCACATTATCAGAACATAATCTGAAATAAGAGATAGTAAAAAAAAAAGAGAATATCCCCACTCAGGCAGAACACTAAAAACTATATGTCTGAAAAGAATCAATTGTGGCCCCCTATTCATGATATTGATTGAGGTTTGGACTGGAACATTATTACCTGATAGATGTGACAGTTTTGCGGATAATCTCCCAGGAATGGTTGCATTCAGAGGCTGC
Organism: Ctenomys sociabilis; assembly: GCA_004027165.1. NCBI lineage: Eukaryota > Metazoa > Chordata > Mammalia > Rodentia > Ctenomyidae > Ctenomys > Ctenomys sociabilis. The sequence continues at coordinate 62,632 of PVKA01009279.1, read as the reverse complement.
ACCCCGCCTCCTTTGTGGGCACCACAGTCCGGTGGGTGCCTCTCCGCAGCCTGGCTCTTCCTGTGGAGACCTGCCATCTAGTAGCACATCCAGCTCTGCCCACCGGCGCAGACTCTCCAGGCCTGGGGTGGGCAGAGGTTGTTCAGTGAGAGCCTGCGCATGGGACCCATTGAGCCACCTCTGACTGCGTGCTCACTCCTGCTACTTGTCAGGCGTCATCACACGTGTGCAGGGGAGGGGCTGGGCTCTGTCACACTGTTGCTCCCCTTCACTCTCCTTGCTTCGTGGTTATGGATTTGGAACCTTACATGAGATATATCTGTGCCCTGCTACCCTCCCATTGAAAGCTGTACAGAGGTGTTTACTGGTGGATATCATTTGTCTGACTTTGAAAATGGAAATAATTAAACCTAATATGGTCATGAAACGTGAGCATGCTTTTATTTTAGATCACTTTCTTTCCTTGAGCAACTGTCTCTTTCTGGCTGGCGGCAGATTAAACTTGCTGCCAGAAACCCTTTTGCAGTCAGGCTGTCTTCAGTTAGGAGCAGGTGTGTGCTAGGGTGCCTGTGTTCCCATTGAATGTGTGATGACATTTGTCCCTCAGCCCTGCAGCCCTCTGTACTGCAACATTGGTCACCGTGTCACCTGTTTGTGGGCGGCACTTTCTGGCAGAGCAGATGGACAGCGTGTCAGAGTGGGTGTGTCTGCTTGGCTTTCTCTGATGAGCAGGTGTGGAAGCCCTCTCGGGCCTTCTCTGTCCCATGCACCTTGTGCATTGCCCGTAGCAACATACTCTGAAGCGGGCTCTTGGGCCCATTGCTCCGAATCTTATACCTTCTGATTCCTGCCACCCCACCTCGGCATTTCTTCCCCGACTCCCCCATTGCTTTCCAGGATGGTTGCTCCTGAGCCTGCAGCTCCTGTGGGGATTTCTGAGCCTCTCCACAGCCTGTGGCACTTCTGCAGTTATCTCTTGCCCTCTGGTCTTGGTACTGTTGAGATAAACATTTTCTAAACTACTTTGGATTCTCATAGTTTTGAGAAATGAGCTTCCTGTCCCCCTTCTTCCTTTGGGACCAGCTCAATAAATGATTGTTTCTGACCTTTCTCGCCCTGAGGCCTGCGTCCTCACCTGACTCTCATGTGTTCCATGTGCAGCTCTCCGACCTTTCTCGCCCTGAGGCCTGCGTCCTCACCTGACTCTCATGTGCTCCATGTGCAGCTCTCCGACCTTTCTCGCCCTGAGGCCTGCGTCCTCACCTGACTCTCATGTGTTCCATGTGCAGCTCTCCGACCTTTCTCGCCCTGAGGCCTGCGTCCTCACCTGACTCTCATGTGTTCCATGTGCAGCTCTCCGACCTTTCTCGCCCTGAGGCCTGCGTCCTCACCTGACTCTCATGTGCTCCATGTGCAGCTCTCCCACCTTTCTCGCCCTGAGGCCTGCGTCCTCACCTGACTCTCATGTGTTCCATGTGCAGCTCTCCGACCTTTCTCGCCCTGAGGCCTGCGTCCTCACCTGACTCATGTGTTCCATGTGCAGCTCTCCGACCTTTCTCGCCCTGAGGCCTGCGTCCTCACCTGACTCTCATGTGTTCCATGTGCAGCTCTCCGACCTTTTAGTTCGGGTCCTCTGTCAGTGCACAGAGGGGCAAATCGCTTGGCTTTTACTCTGCGAAGTGCTCACAAAACTGAGTGCCAGTTCTGACAGGCAGATGTGGGGCTGTGCCTGGTGCAGACGGCATTAAGTGCTGAGGTCAGTGAGAAGGGCGCCTGTCCATCTGGACGCAATCCAGGGAAAAATAGGCAAACACTTTTTTTTTTTTTTTTGGTGGTGGCAGGGATCAAACTCAGGACCTTGCCCTTGCCAGGCAAGCACCTATTCTATTGAGCTATCTCTTTGGCCCAACATTTTCTTATTAAGACTATTTTAAAAAATGTCCACTCAGGCTCACACAAGACTTTACAGAGGAGGAAAATGAAGAGGAAGTCCCCAGGGACCATCGAAATGGCTCAGTGGAATAAATGCTTCCCTGGCAAGCGCAAGGGCCTGGGTTCAATCCGCAGTTCCACCAAAACAAAACAAGAAAAAAAAAAAAAAGAGTGAGACCCCAGCCTCTACCAGCAGGCAGGCAGACTTGCTGCTGGAATGTGAGCTGAGCCTGAAGCCCCAGTGCCTGGGTGTGGCCAGAGTCTGGAAACCTTGTCCTTTCCTGTGCGATGAGCCAGAGTCGTGGTATATAACCTCAGCCTCGGGAAGCAGTGTGACACCTGTGCAACTCAGTGAGTCCCCTGGGCCTCCTCAGGGAGGCCCCCCGCACTCATGACCCTCATTAGGGCCTCCCGAGAAATGAAAAGCAGGGAGTTACTGTGAGCTTGGACGCACATCACGGGCACACTAGGAAATCCATTAGGATGGGTGGGTGGACAGATAGATGACGGGTGGACTGATGGACAGACTGATGGCAGTGCTGGCCATGGAGCCCATCGCCCGGTGCTTGCAAGGGCTCTCCCACTGCATCTAGCACCAGCCATAATGAGGTATTTGGCCTGCTGCTGCATAAGGAGAGTGGGGTGCAGAGCAGATGTGGGCAGAGGTGGGCTGCGGCTGCTCTGTGGGCAGCAGGTGCTGTGCAGTGGGCATGCAGTGGGCACCAGTCCAGGGCTGTGCTCAGGCCTGCTTTCCGCCCCTTCCTGTTAAGAGTGGGCAGCCCTCTGTGATTGTTCATCCGCTTGTGGAAGTAGGGCAGGGCTAGAGACCTCTTCATGGCCCTCACGGAACCGCATCGGTAGGTGCCACAGAGCTGACCTTGGTGCTCAGCGGGACATCCTGTTTGCAAATCAAGGTTGCTCTGTAGAGTCGAAGCTTTGTTTCCTTCTTCTTTTTCCCTGGATGTTCTCTGCCAGGTTCTGGTGGCCCTCTCCCTCCTCATAACCTCCTTGAGGTAGAAGCACAGGGACCTAGTCCATGGGAAGACCCAGGCAGCTCTGCCTTGAGCATGGTGCCCTTCGTGGGAGGAGCAGTTTTCTCTCACAGGGTCCCTCTTGGCTGACCCTGGGCCTGCTCCCAAGTGCTGACGTCCCCATGGCTGCCAACGCTACATGCAGATGCATTGCTGAGGCCATTATTTTCCTTGTAGTGCTGACATAGGGTCTTGTACAAAGAGATGTCTGCTGAAATTCCGCTTGCGTGATGCTCATCTTATATATGACTTAGGAAACACTGGCCAAAATGCAGGTTTTCTTCTGGACATGAATGTGACCAGAATAAAAGCTGAGCCTTCTTAAGCTAAAAATCTCAAATTTGAAGTGTTTTGAGCATTTCTATGATGCCACAGATTGAGAATTACACTGCTGACTTCATGTGGTGGGTCCTGGGAAAAGAAAGACGCACCTAGGATAATGCATAAAATTCCTCCACTCTATGAGTCAAATATGAAACATAAGCATCTCACATACGTACCCTTGGGTCCCATCTCTATGACAGGGCATTGTATATTTGCAAATATTCCAACCAATGAAAAGCCCCAAATCTAAAATACTTCTGACCTTAGGCATCTTGGATAAGAGATGCTCAACCTGTACTGTTGCTTTCTTTATGTTTTCTTCTTTCCAGTATTTCTCCCTGTACATATATTTCTTATCATAATAAAGATATTAAAACTGCTGGGCTCTGGCCTAATTTTTTCTCTCATTTTTTGGAGTCAGCTTGTTTTGTCTTCCAGATTATTAATTTATTCTGCAGTTGCATCCCTCCTCTGAATGCCTCACGGTTTCTCATTTCAAATACCATTTGAAACAATAGGATTGTGTTAAAAACAAAAGATAACAGTCTGTCTACTCAGGTTCTTTCAAAATCTCCTCTGCTCTATCGCCTGTGTGCTAGCTCTTTAGCTGTATGTGGCCGCTTCTCTTTACATCCGTTTTCTTGCAATGTTTAGCAGTTGGTGGTGAGAGCTGATCTCTCTATTCAAGGTTTATTACCCACTTTGTGAGCTGAATTTGTCAGCAGCTCTGCTCTAGAGATCATGGGAGGTGGGTGCCGGCTGGTACACAGCCAGGAAGGGAGCGGACATGTTAAAATGGTGATTTTCCAGCATTGAATGCAGAGAAACAAGAAAAGCTCCCTGGTGGATCCTGACACAGGTTTGGGAAAAGGGACAACATTTCCCTAGGTGGGGGGTGTCTACGACAGTGCAGAGGACAGAGCTGAGCAAGCAGGGGTGGTGTGGATCAGGGCCAGGGCCAGGCTGTCTCAGTCACTAGACAGGGAGAGTCATTGCGCTGCGTAGGAGAGGAAGTCAGCTGGACACTGCAACACCAGAAGTTGAAAATGCACAAATGCACACAATCTACCTGGCGTCCTGGCGCAACTGCCAGGCTCGCTCACGGTGCAGCGTGGGTGGTGGCCCTTGTGCAGGGCCACATGGTGCAGCGGATCGCTGTTATCACCCACCGTGAGAGGGGAGCAGCCTGGAAGAAGACTGCACCTCGAGACCCAGGACGTGATTTCTACTGAATATTTATTGCTTTCCCAACATGGTGAAGTCTGGAATCATAAGTCAAACCGACACAGGTCAAGAACTGTCCGAGTAGTTTACAGTGTGGGAACCGATTTAATTCTAGCAGGGAAAAATCAATACAGAGAGGCAGGAGGAAACTGTCGTCGTACCCACGAGGGGACAGCAGCCTTGGGTAGCACGAGAGGCTCCATTGTCCCACAGAGGCTGGAGCAGTTCATGCCTTGTCCCTCAGAAGAGCTTCTGATTGTACTGGCAACATCAGACAGGCCCAAATGAAAACCTCAGCAGCCCCACCCAGCACCTCACTGGTGCCAGGTGAGTGATGCGTGCTCCTGGGTCTCAGGATACACTGTGCAAGATTTAGTGGCTTTCTCAGTGCCAGAGGTTTCTGGGGTGAAGCAAGTTTGAGAATCCCTGTGCTGTGGGGCTTACTGATTCAGTGTTTCCCCTGAGGACTGCCATGCTGGCACCTGCAGTGTTCCTATGTGTGTTTTGATCTTCATTCAGCTCAAAGTGTATCATGATTTCTCCTTTGACCTGTGGGTCCCTCTGAAATGTTGTTAGTATCCTGATGCTGGGAGCTTTGTCCAGATATCAGGGTTACCAGTTGCCAGATTGAACTGTGTTGAGATGAAAAAACGTACTTTTGCATGATCTGAGTCCTTTAAATTTGTGAAGATTTATGTGTGGTCCAGATGTGTGCCACGTTGGCAAACGTTCATGTGTAATTGGCCACAGTGTGTGTTTTGCCAGTGTCGCATGTGGTGTCCCTTCAATAAATGCCAGTCAAGCAGGCGGAAGGTACTTTTCAGAGTACATGTTTTACTGCTGCTTTTCTGGCTGTGCGTTCTTTTGGTTAGTGATCACAGAGTGTGGAGATCCCTGGTTGTGTTTGTGGATTTATTTATCTATTTCTCCTCTTCTATTCCTGCCTTATACATTTTGAAGCTCTTGTTCAATAGAAACAGAGTGCTCACTTGGTAATCTGGCCGTTTGAGCACCATGAAGGGTCTCCTTTGTCCCTGGTGACACTTTATGCCCTGAGATCTGCTGTGTCTTGCTGCCATTAGGCTCTCTTTGATCAGTATCAGGTATATTCTTTCTACACTTTGATTTTTCAGCTACTTGAATCTTTATATTTAGAGCTCATTTCTTATAGGCAGCATATAGCTGGGACTTGTTTTTATATGTAATCTGGTGCTCTTTCTTGTTTAATTGTTGTGTAGGCCATTTACATTTAATGTGATTGCTGATATAGCCAGGACTGAATTTATCATCTTGCTGTTTATTTCTCCTTTGTGGTTGGCTTTCCCTCACTTACTATACTAGGTTGTCTTATGATTTCATGTATCTCCCTGTTGCTGGTACCTCGTGCTATGCAGATTTAACTTATCCCAGGCTACCTTTAAGTGACACTGTAGCATGTCCATGCAGTGGAAGAATTGCCAATTGCAAACTCTCACTTCTTGATTCTGGCCTTTACACCACCATCGTTAATTTTACTGTTTTATTTTTTGGGAAACCACAATGCATCATTATCACTTTTGTTGATAGTTTTAAAGAGATCTTAGTTATATCTTCTACCCCCTGCTTATCCCTATGCATCGATCCACATTTCCTTCTGTTATATTTTTCTCCCCAGGAAATGGCCTTCATATAGTGTGTATTTGTGATTAGCGTGCTTTCTTGACTTTTTTTTTTCATCTACAAACATTTTTTTTTTTAGTATTTTTAAAAATAAAGTGCTAGGTTGCACTAAGAATGTTTAGAGAAGACATGTGTGCATTTTGTCCTCTGAATAACTATGATGAAGATAGCAAGTGAATCAATTATTGTAACCATGCTACTAACCTGTTTTGAAACTGTTTCATTGCTATTTTTTTCTTTTTTCCTCATTAAAATGAAAAATAAATAAATATTAAATAAATAAATAAAAGTGATAGGGCCAGCCGGATAGATCAGTGGATTAAGGTGCCTGCTTAGGCAGATGCAGGGACTGGGGTTCAATTCCCAGCTTGCCGTGCCGACCCTTCCCTCAGGGCACATTGAGGCAGCAGTTGATGCCGGGCACAGTAGGCTGTTCAGAGCTGACCCTCGCACCAGCAGGCACACGCTACCACCAAGCTGTGCTTTCAGCCTTTGTCTTTAGTTTTGAAAGCTAAATGTTGCTGCATATTGAATTATTTTCCTTCAAGTATTCTAAAGGTGTTACTTGTATTTGATGCTGACTCAGCTGTCGCCTTGTCTTGGGTCCTGTATGTGTCACGTGTGCCCTCCACTGCCGCCATGGTTTTCCACTTTGCATTGGTTTGAATGCCTCAAGCGTGGCACACCTTGATGTGTTTTCCTCAGATTTCTTGGGACAACAGTTCATGAGATTCTTGGATTTGTTTGTGTACAGTTTTGATAAAATGCAGAAAATGTTGGCCACTGTTTCTTCAAGTGGTCTTACTGTGTGGCTTCTTTCTTGGGGCTACTTCTAGAAGACGTCCAGTGGGTCTCGAATGCTCTATTCATCTTTTACAAACTTCTCCCTTGTCTCTGTGTTTCACTTACATAACTTCCGTTGCTATGTTATTAAGCTCACTGATCTTCTATTCTTCAGTGTCTAGTCTGTAGTGATTTTCTTCTAGTCTGGTTTTCATTTCAAACATTCTGGGTTTCCTGTCTAGAAGCCGTGTTTGGTCTTCTCTTGCTTGCCATGTCTCTACTTAACATTTTAGACATGTCCTTGTCTGCAAATTCTAGTGCCTCTGTAACGCCTGAATTCACACAAGCCAATTAGCTCATCTCTTCCTTATAGTCATGTTTTTGGGGATATTTGCATGTTTGGTGACCTGACCCTTGATTGGGTGCCAGACAGAGTGCACTTCTCATCGTTGGGTACCTGCTCTGCCTGCTTTTCTGTAAATGCTCCTGGGTTGCTTTCTGGCACAAACCATTTGGAACCAGTAAAACCATCTTCACATTTTGCTTTAATGGTTTCTTAGGTGGAGCCCGCACCGGAGCTGCACCGTGCCCAGGCTGGCATCCTCTGTGCCCCACTCCTGCGCTCTGTGCTGTGGCCTGCGGATCCTGAGGGTTTTTGGCCTGGCCATGGGAGGCCAGGCTGTTCCCAAACAGTGTGGCCATTGCTCCCGCTGACCCTTTGGGTGAGAGCCTCCGTAGGCCTGGGTGGACCCTGCACACACTGGGGGTGGGCAGTGAGCACCCAGGGCTGCTCCAGGTCCCCACAGATCTGCTGCTCTGTGTCCCACTCTGTTGCCAGGTCTTTAAGTACCTCAGCCTCTGCACACTGCACACTCTGCTAGGAGTGGGCTGCGGTGCTGGTGTGGGGACCCCATTGTTTTCCATCTTCCAGGGGCCACTGCCCTTCCTCACTGGAATTCCAGTGACTTGTAAGATGTAGTGTGGCCTGGATAGCTCAGCAGACTAAAGCACTTGCTTAAGCAGACAAAGGGACCGAGGTTCGATCTCCCGGGAGCCATGCTGGCCCCACCCCTGGGGCGCGCTGAGATGGTGATTGGGACTGAGCATGGTGGCACGCACCTGTAATCCCAGCGCTTGTGAGGCTGCAAACAGGAGGGTCACTGTGAGCCCTATCCGTATAGTGAGACCTATAGATTCTGTGCTAAATACATAAAAAATTAAAGAAAAAACAGGATGTAGCCTGGCCTTTCTGTGTCTGTGTCTCCCAGGTTCCATGTGAGAGGGCACACTAGCCCCATGTGCTGTATGTAGTGTTACCTCGGTTAGGCCTTGTTCGGGCTTTGCTGGTGGAGCCCTTGCTCCAGAGAAGGTGTAAGTAGACCAGCAGTGCTCTCGAAAAATCGGCTTCCAACGGGCAGCCCTTGGAAGCCAGCACCTCAGGGCTGCCGGCAGATGCTTGGCATGCGGGTCCTCCAGCCAGCAGCCAGCAGACATCTTCCTCATGCAAGGTCTGAATCAGTGCAGGCGCGTCTACAGCATGGGCCGCAGCAGGCCGCTTGCACCATGGAGAGCTGGGCGGTTCTCCCTCCCTGGCTGAGACTGTGAGCGAGTATTTTACTTCATTCTATTACTTTATTTGTCATGCTGGAGATGGATCCTAGGCAGCTCTCTGCCACTGGGCTATACCCCACCCCTAAAGAATTCTGTAAAAATGAATAATGTATTCCTCTCCTAAGCCTGTAAATTGACATGTAAATTTTTATTCATAAATTTAAACAATTATGTCATATAAGGATGCCATTCCCAGTAAGTCATAAATATTGGCTTTGTAAAATTGAATGTCAGCTCTGTGCCTTTAAATGTAGCATCTGGAGTTTAAACGCCCCAACAATTTGCAGCCCGTCCCTTGCTGTAACTCCTGGGAAAGTTTGTCCTTCACATTGCAAGTGTGATATTGCTCTGTTTCCTCTCTGAGTCCCACTTGTGTCCCCCTTCCCCTGTGAATTTAATCATATTTTCCTGTGGGCCATGTGTTTAGTTCACTGACACCTCCATGGGCCAGTCTACAGACTTATTTGTATTTAAAATATACATGCAAAGAATACTTTTGAAAATTGTCATAGCCACTTAAGTTTAGTTTAGAATGAAATTCTTCAGGATCGAGATAGTGTTGCAAGCATTGGTAGTAAATAGTTGCTCGAAGCAACATAGATATGTTAAAGATTAATAATAAAAAGCATAACAGAACATTTTCCTTTGGAGTAATTCCTGAGAGAGAGGGCCCTCCCTTTTATGCCTCTGAGTGTCAGCACCTTATCATTAGTGTGAGACCAGCTGTAGTAGTCTGTATCAACAGTCCAGGGTAAGACTGACTTTAAGGAAACCTATAGTATTAACTTTTAAAAATATTTCCCTATTGCATAAAATATATACATAGAAATACTATAAAGCCTCAGCTGCCGTGTGGGGTCATTTCTGAATTAGTCCTGTGGTTCTTTTCCAGGGCCAGGCAAGCAGCCCAGGGCCCGTGCGTTCTAAGTGCGTGCTCTACTGCCAAGCTACACCGCCGCCCCCTTTCCAGTGTTTAAGTGCTGGCCGCTACAGACTTGCACTGGGAATACGATTACAGTGTTCTTTATTACCACACAGGGCTTTAAAGCTCGGCTTGTAAAATGGTTTCCAAGTCCTTTCTCTTCTCAGCTCTGTGAAATAGTGCGCTTGAGAGAGGACTGGACTTCAACCGCTGCTTTTGAAAACAGCATGATGGACAGAACTCGTCTGTCAGGATAATTGGGGTCAGATTGTGGAACGGGACTTGTGTTGTTCTGAGTGTTTCTCCAAAGTCTTGGAATTTAGGTGTCGTCAGGCACCTGCTGTCTCCTGTGCATGGGACTGACCTGACCACTACTGGTCTACACTAAGCCAGGAGCCCTGATGCTGGCAGGGATGAAGGACGCTGTCCTCCAGGTCTGAGCTCCTGGGAAACCCCTGCTGGGTGGCTGGTGTGCAGAGCATGCCCCCAACCCTGACTGCGTACGCCAGGCTCACCTCTGCCTCAGGGTTTTCCAAGCCCTACTCCTCGCTCCTGGGAGCAAGATTAGTTTCCTTACATTCTGGCTAATTCCCCACTTGGAGCATCTAACTGCGGTGTTAGGGGAAGTGGCCGAGGCAGGAACAGAGGAACGTGGCAGGCATGTGCTTCCTGTTCTGTTTTGGAGGGTGAGGATGGCAGCCACAGTTCCTGCCCAAGGAGGCCACAGGCAGAGGAATCAGACCCATGGGGCTGTTGATAAAAAACTCAAGACGTCCCTGTGCCAGGTGAGCTCTGAGGCTGAGTGTGACCTGAGCCCCAGGGCACCATTAGGGCATAGGTGAAGGATCCTGTGGTGTTCCCCCTTGTTCCTGGCTCCTGTGAATGCACTTTCCAGAGGTGGGAGGTAGTGGATAGCCGTGGCTGCATGAAATTCCCAGCATGCCTGTAAGGAGTCCGCCACTTGTTTCTCCCCAAGCCGAGTCCTTCAGGCCTTTAGGAAATACCTGAGTTGAGTCCAGAAGGGTCCTTAGCATCCCCCTGCCCTGCTGAGCTTCTGAAGAGCCACATAGGCCCAGAGGCTGCTTGGGCCACCACGGGAGACTTCCTCCTGGGCCACAGTAGGGGGGCCAAGTTTCTCGGTGTGCCCTGCCCGTCCGTCTTCACTGTAGCCTCTAGGTCATCTGTTCTCACTGCCCCGTTAAACTTGCTTTGTTTATGGGTTTGTGATTTCCAAGGCAAAGACTTTGATCTGTTGACACCCATGCTGGCCTTGAATGGTGATTACATTGTGAACACAAAGCCCAGCAGGCTTCAGGGGAACTGGACCCTCCCAGGTGTCCCTTCTCAGAGCACCAGGCTTGTCTTGGACCTGGGTGGCTGTCTCTTGGGCATGTGTTTCCCATTAATCTGGGCCTGAAAAAAGACAAATGGTCAACAACTTAATATTTAAAACACACCAACAATTTCCCATCAACTCCCTCCCCCTTCAGGTCCAGTCTGCTTCCCTTTTGCCTTCGTCGGCCTTGGAATTGACTTCACTGTGGACTGCTGTGGCCTTGTAGTCCTTCCCAATCTCTTTAGAAATCCACCTAATGGCAGAGGCAACAGGCAGCCCCTCCCCGTAGCAGTTTCCACAGATGTCTGAATCTCACGCAGATTATCTGAGGTTAGGGACAATGACAATTCTGTCCTCTTGCCCTTGAAAAATAGAGTCAAGTAAATGTTTGTGTCCTAGTCCTGCAAGATCCTCAGCCAGCACCTCAGTGATCTCGGCTGGGCACCAAGGCCTTGCTGGGTGCTGGGGTCGCACGTGCTTGTGTCATAGAAGTCAGAAGGAGAGAGGACCATGCAAGGTATTCAGGGATGCTGGCTCTTTGTCCAGGCAAGCTGGCACGGTCCCTTGCTGTCCTTCTGGCTTTCCCTGTGAGCATATGTGTCTGTGTCCACATTTGTGTGCTGGAATGGACACGAGCCCTGCAGGTGTCCCAAGTAGGAGCATGGTTTCCTCAGCACACTGAGCTGTCGCCTCTCAGGAGGCGGGGACAGAGTCCTTTTGTCCTGTGCAGGGACTTCACCAGGTGCCTCAGAAGTTGGGGAGGAGCCACATGCAGTCAGGGCCACAGGCTGTTTGTCCTCACACAGGTGATGTGACAGTGGCTGGCCACTGGACTCCTTGGGATTTTTTTCATGAAGGACGTGTGTGCACAAATGTGTCTGCATTTCCGGGTGACCCTCGCTGCCCTTTGTGAGCACCAAGTCAAAGGGTGCAGGGATTGCAGCATCCCATGGGGCTCTGATGAGCAGCCAAGCTAGGAGCTAGGAGTTAGGGTTCTTCAAGCTGAAGAAGTTTGTGGGAGGGAAGTTGAACGCCGGAAGTGACATGATGCCTGCTCTTGGTTCCTGAGTGACACCAATCTTGGAAAGAGTGATGCAGGATGCCTGCTTTCCAGGCCAGAACCACCATGAGCTCCCCTGGACAAACCAGCCCTGGGCCTAGAGGTGGGCAGCACTAGGACCCTCAACTGAGCATGTATAGGGCTGGCTGCCAGGAAGGCTCTGAGCAGCAGCACAGCCAGGCGCAGCCCTGAGATGTGGGGATTTGGGTGCGGAGAGGAGAAGGGGTAGAGGGAAGGGTCAGGAACAATGCGGCTGCATGAAGCCAGGATGAGCCTGGCTTTTCTTGAGCTGATATCAGAGACTTCAGCCCCCTTCCTGGAACTCAGAGGAATGGAGTTTGGGGTGGAGCCACTCTGGTGGTTGAGTTTGGGTTCAGTGTGCTGGGAAAGTGCAGGGAAACTGGTCAAGGTCACTTGGTATTAAGACTCAAGATGACCACAGGCCTGTCAGCCTGGCTCCACTCAGTAGGAGAGGACAGCTATGACAACGCATTGTTCTGGTGCAGTGGAGAAGCAGTGTCCCGGAAGCCGTCTAGAAGCAGGGGTTAGAGAGCCAACCCTGTAGATGGCTGACAGAACACCTTGCCTTCCCAGATTAGCGTTCTTAGATAAGTGAGGGGATGGGTGGCTTGAGAGATATTTTTAAAGGACAAAATTGATTAAGCAAATGGTGTGTTCTGATTGTTCACATTTCAGCACTGTTGATTTTTGCAATATAAAAGGCATGCATTTACTGTAAACACCAACTGTATTTTTTGAAATCAAAATGAAATGGTTTTCAGATTAACTGCCATTTGGATTATCTATGCTGCTTTTATCATAAATAATGCAAATCTGACTATCTGTGATAACAGTGATGTCTGCATCAGCATCGGCGGTGCTGGAAGTGCTCGGTGCCGAGAGGGCCACACCAAGGTTAGTGTGGAGATGCGAGGCATGGTCTGTTAACGCTGCTCTGAGGAAACCTGTACCTGTGTGCATTATAATTGCGTATTTACCTGCCTTAGAATTCAAGATGATGCTTTCCTCAGATTCAAGAGAACAACAGACGGACAATGTACATCCAAAAACATACCAGGAGGTTCCATCCTAGCTAGCGAATATATTTATGCCCCAGAGATGGGTGGCTGAAATTAGATTGCCAGGTTAAAGTGGTGTTTTGTTTACTGGGTTCAAAGATATGGGGAATATTAGCTAAACTATTATACAGGAACAAAATACAGATTTGTACTGTGTCTTTAAAATTAAATTCCTGAAATCCCCCATATAGATATTTTGAGTCAATGTGTACATCTCAGAGTCCTGAAAGTTCTCCAGGAGCATTCGTAAGGCCCTTTTAAGTCATCACAAACCTTAGCAAGTGCAGTGCTTTTGCTCAGTCACAGACAAGTTTCTCTTTCCCTTCACCCCCTCCTTCCCTTCCTCTGTTGCCCTTCTGCTGTCACCAGTACCAGCTTACAGGCTCAATCATTCAAGTGTTGATTAGCCTCATTTCTTATGTTCAGGAGGTAGTTATGTCATTTAACTGATACCGTCTTGTACTTTTAGAGGGATGAGTGTTCTGGTTAACTTAGAGCTCAGCGGCGCCCTCCTTTCCTCCAACTCTTGTTAGTGGAAGCCTCACTAGGGTGAGTGTGTGTGACTTGGTGGCAGAGAACATGCCCAGCATGTGCAGCACCCTGGTTCAGTCCCTGACTTTGGAGAAAGAAATCTCACAAGCACAGCTCAAGGCTCTTACTGTTTTGATGAGTTTAATAGATAGAAAGTAGTAGCTGTTGTGCTGTGTCTCCCCGTGGCTGTTCTCTTCTCTCATATCCCTGAGACTGCATTCCTTTGCCCTCCATCCCTCTGTAGGCTGTCTGAGTCAGGTGGAGCCCTACCCTCAACTGTAGGATTTGATCTGTTTCACTCAGGACTGGCCAATCAGAGCCTCAGTTTCTCTCAGTCATAATGCTTGGTTCATACTTGGAAATCTGACTTAACTATGGCAAGTCCACTGAATGACCCATTTCCCTGTGAATGCAGTTAATGACTGAGCTCATCCAATTAGAGTGAATCATGATAGTACGTCATAGATGCCAGGAAGACATGCAGGCTTTTCTCTCAGTGTCCTTGGAGAGACCATTGAAGTTTCCGTATGGCCTTCCTGTCTGAATGCACATAGCAGAAGAGGGTAGCACTGAAGGACAGAGGTTGGAGTCAGAGGCATCTTCAGGGTCTTTTTTTTCACTATGAGCCTGGGAGATTTTTACTGCTATACTTGGTAGTTATAGGAACCTATATAATAGTTCCCTGTTACAATAGCCTGGTTTGATCTGGATTTACTTTCACAACTAAGCATAATGGAAATTGCATTTTGTTGTGTATTGGGCATAGAGTTCATCTGAGTCTTCCCTCTCACTACTGAACAATCCAATAAATTTGCTGGAGATTGGCAGGGTGGGTGTGTTCTATGATGTTCAGAAGAGTGTGGAGGCACAGTTGTGGCCAAAGGTAGGGAGAACTTAAGTCTCTTGAACATTGTGAATGAACATGATCTTTGTTTTTGAGTAAAACACACACTCCTTTGATTCCAACAAGAGCTCGTGTGCAGTTGGCAACTATTGATTATCTGTACAGAGAAGTGGAGCAATAGTCTTAAATACTGCCAAAGGTTACTTACGCTTCACTTTGAAATCCAACCTTTGGGGAGCAGCGCTACCCATTTTTTTGTTGGTCTTATGCCAACACGGGAATGTGTTTATTTTCAGGACTTGTGATTAGCATTCTAGGCAGCACTGCTGGCAGAGGAAGCCTTCCCGAGATTTATATTTTGCTATGAGTGATTTGCAAGGAAGGAATTCACATGCAGGGCTGGGGACGTGGCTGTGTGGTGGAGGACTTGCCTAGCATGCACAAGCTGTGGGTTTGATCCTCACCACCACAATAAATATAAGACAGAAACATGATTGGATAAGAAATAAATTATGCATCAGTGGACACACAGACCCACAGTGATGAGGCAGGTTCTTCCTCTAAGGGTACCACACCTCGGTGCTCCTGGAGAAGACGTGAGTGCTGCAGAGAATCTCTCTGCACGTCTGGTCCGAAACCCAGTGGGAGTTCTGCAGACTTTCCCTGCCTTTGTGGGGCCTAGGCAGGAAAAGCCACTGGCAACGAGTCTGTTGTTTTCAGAAAAAAATCTGCTTCCCGTTTGGACCTTAGAGCTTGTTGTCACGAGAAGTTGACAAATGCTGAGAAATGTGTGTTCTGTGACTAGCCTCTGCGATGTTGTGTTTTCCTCCAATGATAAATTGGTTTCTCTAGAATGAGAGCCATTGGAAACATATGGCACAACAGTTGGCCACGGGCTTTGTTTGTTTTGTTGCAACTCCAGAAGCTGCTGCTATTTGGCTTTGACATGGCCTTGAAAATCCAAAATGCTGTGGTTATTGTGTTTGTTCTATTAAAGTGGATATAAATTTCAGTGGGACTTGGCTGGGAGACAGTCTTTGGTCTGGGCGTTGTGAACTGACCTGAGATGAAAGGAGAAGATATAATTTGTGAACTACCACAAGGAAAGTTCATCAGAGAAGTTGTGTGCAAGAGTCAGGCTCATTATTTTATAGTCTTGTAGCTTTGTTTTATGCCCTCCCCAAAGCAAAACAGGTGCTCAGGCTTCACAGCACCTCTGGGCCCTTGGTGAACAGGGAGTGATTACCCAATAATTCTATGTTGTGGCACTCAGGAGGGACAGAAGGACTGTTCAGAAGCCCCGTGGCCACTTTAAGAGGTGTGGTCGAAGTGCTGGTGATGCTGTCCCTGAGTGCCATCCAGCAGAAAGGTGGCCTCTCACAGTGTGGCACTGTGTCCCCGTGTCCCCATCCACCTTGCTTAGTGCATCACTCACTGTGTGTTTTCTAGCTCTTACCTAGGCCAGTGTGTGTGACTGAATGGTCATGTAAGACACCCTGGTGGCTGAGAGTGCATGAGGGTCTCAGGATGGAAGACTCCCAGAGCGGACCCAGAAGGTGACAAGGACGGGTTGAAGGTATGCAGAGGGAGGGGAGGGGGATTTTGAAGGCACGGATGGCAGCATTTCTTTTCCTGCACTGATGTTTAAACATGACCTGTAGTTTCTGATCGCACCTCAAATATTGCTATGGCCATCTGACTGCTGAAGTCAGTCTGCTCAGGTCCTCTAATGACAGCAATTCCTAACTTCAGCTTTCCTTAGCGAGATGAGGTCATCCAGCCGGCCCCTTATCCAGGAGGCAATGTGACTCCATACACCCCTTGCCTTGTTGTAGCTTGCGTGGTTGCACATGCTTTGGGATTTTTTTTATGTGAATTTTTTTTTTTAGTACTGAAGTCTAGACATTCTATGGAATGAGTAATGTAGTCTGATTAGCAGGATTTTTCTATTGCTATTAATTTCTTCTTTTGATGGTTATAGATACAATTCCATTTTGCTACAAATTCAGCTGTGCCTTTTTATTTTTGTTGTTCATAGTTCATCGGAGGAAGTGTTCTCTCCCCCCCCCCCTCGGGAACCCTGTGGTGGGCGCAGCACAGCGTTACATATGCAGACCACCTCTGAAGTGTCCCCTAGTTGTAGGCTGTCCCTATGGGTTACTTGGATCGGGGATGGGGAAAAGGACAGAATGGGAAGAGAAAGGAAGAGGAGGTGGTGGGGGCAGGAAACACACCTGCTTCGCCTCTGCCCCGCCCTGTCCTGTAGGCTCACAAAGCCTCAGCTGGCCCTGTGGGGATGCCTGGAGCTTCTGTGGCCTTTCAGAGCAGCCTGGGTCTAACGTAGGTGGCATGTTTGTACCACACTGAGGCTAGGTCGCTGGAATGGGAGACAGCTCCAAGGCCATTCAGAAGCCATAGCTGCACACAGGACCACCATCTTCCTCAGTAGAGCAGGCTCTGGACAGCGCTAGCCAGTGTCCCCTCTGCCCACCTAACGGTGCTGGGGGTGTGGCTGCGGCTAAGCAGGGGGTGCAGGGTCTGGGTCTCCCACATGCATGTGCTTTGGGACCTTACTTGCTTCTTTTCATGTCTAAGTGAAAGAGAAAAACATTCCTGGCCAGGACCCGGTGTGATTCCGAGCACTATGGATGCTTCGCCTCTGTTCTGCCAACCAGCAAGTGATGGCTTTGTCCCAGCCATTAGGGTGTCATTAGCTGCCAGGGCTCCAGACTTCCCATGCTTCTGTAGCAGCAGAACTCCGTCTTTATGGCACTGGTGTCTCTCGAGGTCCTGGAGCCCAGGCCTGTATTTGTTTCCTTTCCTAGTCTGCCCCATGGAGTCCTCAGCCTTGAAGACACCAGAGACACCCCTGTGCCGGCCCCTGCCACCTCTGCCCTAAGGTCCTGAGCCCTGGCTGAGTCTCCCTTCCGTCTTCGGAGCTCCACTGCACCCTTTCCAGGTAGCTGCCGCCACTCCTCATGTTAGCGACTGTCCATAGCAGGTTTCTGAGCCCGTTGATTTTGGTCACTCTTCCTTTTGCTGCCTTTCTTCTTACTGTACTGCTTTAGCCTTTGGGGCTCCTTGGTGTGGGCAGATAGAGTCCAGCTTCAGGTGCAGCTGCACCCGGAGCTCGAGCAGTGCCAGCCCCCTTCTGAATCACGTCCCTGACTTCCCCTTCTCCCCTCTGCTGTGGCCTCATTGGCAGGAGGAATTTCTCCATGTGGCTCAAGGGCCTACTCATGACAACCATATGTCCCCAGAATGCAGAGTGGCAGGCAGGGGAGACCTTCCTTCCCTTGTTGTCCATGTCCATATCACTCTGTGGAGATGGCCACAGACACCTAGACCCAGAGGAGCCTCTCACCGTTCCCAGAGCGCTGGCCAGGTTTGTGCATGGGGACCCCCAAGAGGCAGCCACTGAGGAAAGAGCCACATCTTCCAGCATGGGAGCAGTGGATGACTGCACCGACAGGAGAGCTATGGAGAGCAAGACTGGGAAGCAGCGCGTACCAGGCAAGCAGCTTGGTGGGCAAGGCTCACTCCTGGTCTGGTGCTTTTCCTGACACTAGCACTGGTGGCCCCAAGGTCACTCTGCCTGGCCTGGCCTCACCTTGACTGCCTGTGCCACAGCTGTGTGGCTGCGTTTTGGCACTGAGCCTGGTGGGAGGTGGTGCGGACTGTCTGCAGAGGAAACCGGAACCAGAGTCAGGGCCTCGTTTCTGTCCTGGTTCAGCCACTGGGACATTTCCAAGTTGAGATGGGGAGCTCGCCTCTGTTGTGGTCAGAGGTCTTCTCGGCTTAGCTGCACAGCGTCCTCCCATGTGGCAGCCCCAGGCCTCCCTGGGCAGAGTGGCATTCCACATGTCCCTCTCGTGTCCTGCCTTTGGTGGCACCACGACCTGTCATCTCACGCGTACTTGGGTTTCCTGAAATTCTGAACTCTAAGAAATTGCTTGGAATGTGCTCCTACCTCCACAGCCAGGGCCAGCCGCTGCTTTGAGGATGTAGCACGTTCATTTTCTCTTGGTCACGTTCTAGAAAGCAGCACACTTACATTGGGACGCTGGATGGCTGCCTTGAAAGCATGCAGGCACCTTGCAGATGACTGCCAGAGCGAATCGCAGCCCCGATGGCAGCTCCAGGTTGGACAGCACTGTTAGTTTCCTCTCCCTGTTGGTTCCCTTTGAGCCCAGAGGATGTCTACCTCATGGCTGCTTGCAATAAACTATGTCATACCTGGAGCGCTTCTCATTTCTTAGGAAATGGCTTCTCCTGCAGTGGCAGCTGTGCTGCTCCACACACTTTGCTTTGAGTTGGGCCTGCGTGACCATGTGTCAGGGAGGGGGATCACAGGTCCAGTGGGGACTGCAGAAGATCCGGTCTTCCAGGATCTGTACGTTCCATGTCTTTCCATGGCCGCCTCCCATACCCCGTACTCACACAAGCCCTGGGGACCAAGGAGGACAAAGCCTACATAGGTTTCTTTTCAGAGCTTTGACCATAAAGCAGTGTAGGTGAGACCTCAAAAACCTGGCAGAGCTCTGAGGCACTGGGGTAGCTCTGCTGTTCCAGCAGCGGTTCTCAGAGGAAGGCAGAAGGGAGGCCAGGGCAGGGGGCTTCGGGCGTGGACAGGAAGGAGGCAGTGCAGGAGCTTGCAGTCTGCGCCTTTCAGTCTGAATGCAGTGAGTAGAATTGGCTTGTTTGTTGTCACAGTCACGTTTTTGTGCCTGTGCTCTACAGACATTTGGAGATATCTTGCAACCATGAGATGCAGGTGAGCCATGGGAAGAAGAAATGTAGAAGAGCACCATGGTTGTGCCACCAAAATCAGTAGTGAGACAACTGTGCTCTGTGAAGCTCAACCCCAAAACATTGGAGCAAGAGGTAGAGCTGCAGAAGGGACGAGCTGGAGAGACGCCTCTGTTGAAGTAGGAGGCCGTGTGGTGGACTCAGCTCCCCTGCCCTGATGGCAGTGCTGGGCAGCTCTCTCTCTGGTGTTAGTGTGCGCCTCCCCAAATGTTCTCCTTCATTTTGTCTATGTCTGCGTGGCTCCTAGTAGGTGGGTGGTAGGGCAGTCCCCGCTGTTTGGGCTGCTGGCACGAGTGCCCGGGTTGTGCGGTGCCCACATCCGCCCCGGTGTGCCACTGTTTCCTCTTTTTGTGCCATGTTGGCCACCGTTTGTTCTCATGGTATAGTTGAAAACATGGAATCTGAGAGGAAATGAAATGGGATCTAAAGGTTCTGGGTTTGTGCTAGACTGGAGCGTTTCAGGGACAGCATAGGAAGCCCATTGCCAGCACTGGTCAGTTAGCTGGTTTCAGACTATTTTCATTTAATGAAGGGTGGTTTTCTTTTGGTTTGGTTTGGTTTTTCTCCGTATAATGCTGGGATTTGAACCCAGGGCCTCGTGCTTGTTCTATCACTGCACCTCTCCAAGCCCAAAGTTACTATTTCATGTCATTATGCACCCATGCACCTTTAGTTATTTCAATGGGGTTGTGCTGTGTTGGCCAGGCAAGCCTCAAACAGGCTTCAAGTGGTCTTCGTGCTGCAGCCTCCTGAAGGGCCAGGCCTGTAGGTTTACACCCAACATCTGGCTCCACTCTACCTGTAGAACAAACTGAATGCTCCAAGAGCTGTGAAGGTATTTCTCTGAAAGTGCTGATGTCTGCAGTAACAACCTTGCCCACGAGGAGATACCCCAAAGTCGAGCATAGTGTTGGGGTCATTTGTTGCATTCAGGTATCCTCTGCCTGCACACCAAGCTGAGCATTTGGAAGACCTGAGAATAAAGAAATTCATGTTCTGCTCCATAGGAGGGCCCAGATTAAAACAACAACAAGTATTCCTATGACCTTGGAGGATCATCCTGTGGGAATACAGGTGCCCCGGAGTGACAGCAGGGTTCATGATGACCAGTGTCCAACCCTGGAGCAGCCTCCTTCTAACATGGCCTCTTCCCAGAAGAGACTTGGCGGGTTGCCTCAGATTTCCTCTGTAGTGTTCCATTGGCAGTGTTAGCCAATTAAAAACAGCAAGGTTGTCCAAAACATAACACTTAGCTAAAAATCAATAGAACAAAAGAGCGTGAAAATAGAAGCCCTTAGGTGCTCCAGACACTGGAACTATTGAGTTTAATATAACATTAGTCAAAGAATTTTAATATGGCATGGCTAACCATGTTGGGAATGAATGATAAGAAGGGAAATTTTTGCCGAGAACCCATTTTATAAAGAAGTATCAAATGGAGATTAGAGAATAAAAACCTGCAATGAGTAGAAAGTTTAGTGGGTTGCTATAGCTGAGAGCAAACTGATCAGCCAGAATCTGGACAGATAACTGTATTTAGCGGAAATACAGAGAGGGACAAAAAAGTAAGGACACACAAGCAGGAACCGGGAGCCACAGACGAGGACGGTCACTGCTGCACCACCGGCGCTCGGGGGTAAGGGGTGGGCGAGACGTTTGGACGAATGATGGGGGATGATTTCCCTGAACTGACACATGCCTTTAAAGCCCCCTCCTGAACATAAGATAAAGCTAGCAGCCCAAGCATGGTGAGTGGAAGCGAAGTTTGGCCTACCACGTCAAGAGCAAGAAACCAAAGACAGGAGGAAGTCTAACCGGCCACCAGAGCAGAGAGCTGAGCAGGCCCAGGTGCCCGTCACCTTGTCCGGATCTGCACACTGCTGCCAGCAGGAAATTGTCCCTGATAGACAGACACTCAGCGTAGCAAGGAAGTGAAGTCATAGTTCTTGTCTGCCTAGCAGCATGGCTCACGTTACACAGAAGACGCGACATTACCTAACATTCTGTCAAGTCTTGATCATGAAGAGTAGAGCTTGTCTCCAGCACTGCAAAGAGAGCAAAGCAAAAAACAGCAGAAAACCCTGGAGGTGGCTAACAGGAAGCACAGAGCCTTCAGGGCCTCAGAAAAACATTAGTCATTTCTCATTGGTGCAGCTTGCAAATATGGACACTGCCGTTCTTTTCCACCATGACAGATGCTATTTGTTGTCCCAGCTGTCCTTTTGAGGAAATGGAACCACAGAGAAGAGGACGTTTGGTGAGCTTGCTGCAGATGAAAGGTGATGTGGGGGACGCCCTCCAGTTCCTGCTAGTGACACAAATAGGCAGCAAGGTGCCCTGCTGTGGTGCCTAAAGAGCAAGGCCTGCTGAGCGCGTGGGCTTCGGAAGGAGCCTGGGAAAGCAAGAGCCTGCCCAGGGTCCTGAGAAGCCACCTTCTGCCTGTTGCGCTGGGGTCACCTGCAAAGCGCCTCACCCGGTGTCACGCCTGGGTCAGTTCTGCACACACCAGTGGGCCACTGTGGACAGGAGGTGGTGGAGACTCCATGTGCTTCTGGAAGAGAGAAATGGAACTTGGGAGAAACGAAATGTTCATGGAGCCCTGGGATGCTCTGTAGGAGGCTGCTCCTCTCGGGATCTGCTGTGGTCCACCCACATACACAGCCTCAATCAGAGAGCAGTGTCTCTAATCAGGTTTACAGCATCGAATGTCAATGAAAACTGATTTTTTAAGTTGTTAGTGGAATTGCATTTCTACTCTGCTTGTTTTTTCATTCAAAGAAGCCTTGCTAATGAGAGCAGGTGTTGGAGATAAAATGAGTTGTAAGCTGCTCTGTGTGTCTCTCTGTGTCTATCTCTGTGTGTGTCTCTCTGTCTCTGTCTGTCTGTCTGTGTGTCTCTCTCCTATCTAGCAGACCCACACTCCTGAGTTGCCTGTTAGTGAATTGGCTGTTAGAATACATCACAGGATTTCCCTCCCAAGTTCCGCAAAACAGAAAATTTAAACAGCAGTATAATTTTTATGGATGATAAAAAACTGGAAGAGAATAATTCCTGTAACTGAAATAAATGATGGCTATAGTTGCTCTTAAAGAAATGGTTGTCCTCTGATTTTCACTCTTTACTGTGAGACCACTGGTTTATATTGCAGAGATATGTGGAAAGTAAGAGCGGATTAAGGGAAGAATTCTGGGAGATCCCAGTTCTGATCTCTTACTTGCACTCTTGAGTAGAGTCAGGATAATGAGGCTGGGACACATCAGCCCCTTACACTTCCACAAAGGCTCTTTGCTAAGAATCATGTGATTTTTCTGTGTAAAATCCTGGCAGGCCTTGCCAGAAACAATCTCATGTAAGAATGTAATGGAACTTAATTTCACTTTACTTGAAACTCCATTGTGGAATGAAAATTTCTAGTGTGAGATACTGACATCTACTTGAAGTTCAGGGACTGGAACGGAAATACTCTTTGGCTGGCTCCCTAAGCTTAGAATACTATTTAAAGGTGAATCTGATGTCTGGGAAGGCCTAGACCAGGTTGTAAGCACTTGGTCACCTCTGAGGCATGAAATTAAAGATAGAGAGGGTAGGAGCCTTTTAATCTTTACTTTAGGGACTGCCAAATAGCAGATTAAAGCACCTGCAAGCAGGCACAGGGGCCGGGCGTGCAATCCCCGGGGCCTGCCGAGCCAGCCCTGCCCTGGGGCACACTGAGACAGCAACTGAGACTGGGCACAGTGGCACATGCCTATAATCCCTGCTCTTGAGAGCCTGTAAACAGGAGAATCACTGTGAGTCCCATCTAGTAGTGAGCACCCTGTAGACCCTTCCCTAAAAGTACAGAAAGAAAAAAACAAAGAAAAAGGTAATCTTTTCTTTATAAACTTCTGAAGTGTTATGACTTTCTCTCTGACATGCCATCTTTTAAGAAGACTTTTAGTGGCCTGGAGCTTTCCTGTGTAAAAACTCTGTTGTTATTCAAGAATACCGAAGAGAAATTTCATTTCTTACTAATTTATCTAGCAGGTTAGACTTTTGATCTTTGATGTATATGTTTCCAAATAAATAATTTTAAGTAAATAATGATTATATATGTCTAATAATGCATGGTGTAATGGGTGTAAAGTATACAGTGTAAATTATGAATACATTACACACAGCGTATAATGCACAACATTATGTGTTTGAGTACCTGTACATCTCCTCCAGCCCCTTAGGCTATGGTTGCAATCCAGCTACCTAAGAACCTAAGGCATGAGGACCTGGGATTCCAGGGCAGCCCAGACAGTGTGGTGAGGGGCTGTCAGAAGGGGCGAAGGCTGCGGGTGGGGCTCCGTAGTGGCTCCCTTGCCCAGCAGGCTCGAGGCTGAGGTCAGGGCTGCTAAAACAAGGCTTCCAGGGGAGAAATGAGTGGTTCAGCCTACACCAGGGACTCCTCCCTACAGGTATCCCTAGTTATCCTCTGGGCATTTCCAGCCCCTCCCAGTGGATACCAAAATCTGTGGATTCTTAGATGGCATAAAATTTGCTTGTAGCTGATCCACTGCCTCCTTTATGCCCTAAATCCTGGGTGCAGATTACTTATGATACCTACTACAATGTACACACCGTGAAAATAGCTCCCTTACGGTATTGTTTATGGAATCATGACAAAATAAATCCCTGTGGGTTCTATTCAGGTGCTGAAGTTTTCTTTGTGTAATTTTGTCCATGGTTGGTTGATTTTGCTGCCAGAGAACTGCACATTTGGAGGGCCAGTTGCATATGTGTTGTACGTGCCCTGTCACTCTGCAACATGTCCAGCATGCAGTGCTGCATACGCCTATTCTCATGAAAAGAGACTTACAGGGAGGGGCCTGTGGCTTAGGAGCCCGTGCTCATGGGCAGAGCTGCCTCACCCAGGTGTCCATTTGGCACCCACCCAATGGTCCATCCTGTCCTCTGTCCTCCAGTTTGGGGGACAGGCTGCACTGGAAGGAGGAAGGTGTGCAACCACCCTTGCCACCGAGACTCAGACACTGGCTGGCTTCGGCCCCGTCGCTACCCCCTTGTGCTCGACTAACCTTTGCACAGTTTACTTCCTCCTGGTTTATTTGTAACAGGGAAATAATGCACCTGAATGTGCCTTGTGGTCTGTTAGGGCTAAGTGAGCTTGTGTCTGTCTAAGAACAGATCAGCTTCCTGGTTACTCATCTCCCCAAAGCCCTTCAGGAAGGTAGATCCCAGTGCATTATTTTGCAGGAGAAAACTGTGGGCATTCATGCAAGGGAGCCTTTCTTCTGGCTGTCACGTAAGTTATTCAGAGAGACCTTGTGGGCCACAGTGAGTGCAGAATCAAAGTAAAGAGAACTAATAGCCTAACTCATGACCTTAATGTTGCCACCAATGTGGCTGGAATTAGCATCCAGCAATAGAATAGTGAGATTCCCATGCCAGGGCTCGGGCCCTGCTCACTTTGGGGACCTAGGGTGAGTTGCTGTGTCTTAGTGCTCTGATGACTCTTTTGGCCTGTGTGACCATGGAATTGCTCCATGCAGAAAGGTCCTGACTTTGCCTTTAACCTTCAGAATGTGGAACCATGGCAGATAGGTACTCAGCGAAGATGGCAACCCAGTGTCTGGGCTCCGCCTACCTTCTACAGGACTAGAAGGGGCTTCTATCTCTTGCTCCATTGCCAACTGTGCTTATTTGCATGTATCATGCTGGCTGTGAAAACTAGACTTAACTGGATGGCAAGACTTAGAAGGTACAGACTCAGATGCGCAGCATGACTGCAATGGAGATTCTAAAAGGAAATTAAGGCAGCCAGGGAGATGGCTCAGTGGAATGAGCACTTCCCCGGCAAGTGTAAGGGCCCAAATTCAATCCCTGATTCTGCCAAAATAAATAAATAAGTAAACGAGGAAATTAAAATGTCCATAAGCATTGGCCCGGCACAAGAGGTCGTCAGAATGTGCTATAAGTCATTTAGCCAGTCTCTGGGCGACGGGGTCATAGCTGGATTCTCCATGGTTGCACAAGAACAGTTCTCTCCCAGCCCCCGACTTCCAGATAGCTCTCAGGAGTGCGTGTTCTCTCCTGTGGGCTTCTCCCACCCAGCCCTACCCTTGAAAGAGCACCCTGAGAGCCTATGGTTCACAGTGCCTGCCTCCACCCAGGCTTCCTGCCCACCTGCCCAGCTGCGGGCAGGCTCTCCTGGAGGCTGGTCCGGCCTGCTGCGAAGTGCTTGCTGTTCCCCTACACTGTGGGACACCAGCAGGCAGTGCTGCTCTTGGAGAGCATGACGTGCGCAGTAGGCAGGTTGACAGGAGTCCTGCCTGGGGATGGCTGAGCCTGGACAGGCGCCCTGGGGCTGGGCTGAGGACTCAGTGCTTCATTGCAGAAGCAAGCGGAAACTGGACTTCAAACCTTGAAATAAAGTGAGTAGGTTAAGTTTTAAAATGGTCTTAAAATAAGCAGCCTCCAGTCTGGGCAGCACTGTGACCCCACCACAGGGTAGCAGGTAGCTGTACTCCAGCCATGATACTGGCTTCAAGGTTCTGCATAAAAGAAATCTTTACCTGCAAGTTACAGGTGAACAAATGGTGACACCTGAGGGTTTTGTGAGAGGAGTGAAAGTGTCTACCTTTCACCGTGGGGGTCCACTCCGGACTGCCAGCCTGTGGCAGTCCCTTCTGCCTTCCAGTAGGTGATTCCTGCAGCCCCCTCACTGCTGAGAGGGTGGGTGCCCCAAAGCGCTTTCACTCCTGTGTGCTTGAACCGGCTCCCAGGTTCTTGCAATCGTTACCTTTTCCATCAGAGGCCCCTTGCTTGGGTTCTCTGTAGCCATTTCTGCAGTCATTGGTATGCTGCTGTAAAGTTAATAGCCAGTGCCCTGAACACAGAAGTCTAAAGTGGGTTGGAAGCTACGCTAGAGTTACAGCCTAATGTCTATTCCTGGGTTATGCAGCTTTGAGTCCCTAACAAAACTCTGAGTGAATCAACTAGGAGAAGATTGTTCTGGCTCACGGGTGCAGAGGATACAGCCTAGGGTCAGTTGGCTCAGTCCCTGGGCCTGTAGCCGGCAGTAAGCAAGGGCAAAAGTGAGACACAGAAATCCGTCAGCCAGTGGCAGCTGGGCAGTGACAGGCAAAGGTGGGAAGCACATGGGGTCCCAGCACCGCCTTGGGCTCCCTGACCTAACTTCCACTGAGAAAGGCTCCGCCTTCCTGGAGCACCCCAGCCTGGGACCAGGCTTCAGCTCCAGAAAGGGGGGCTATTCCACTTGAGTCTCTCCGTCTTCTTAAGCCCTGGGGCTTGGCCCTTAATCCAGTGTTCTGGCAATTACATGAAGGCCCATTAGGTTCATCTCTGAGCTCACTGAAAGTTTCCATCTTTCATAGCTTGTTTTGTCACCAGAGCAGTTAAGTCCGGTGACGGACGATGCAAGCACTACCTGGAGCGAGCGCAGGATGTTCCCAGCAGTTCAGGTTCACATTAGGGCTCAGGAAAACTGTCAGGTTATGTTTTTTTGTTGATTAGAAAGTAAGTTTTGAAACAAATTCCACTTTTATTGTTGTGATAGAAGTTATCAAATTAATTAAATTCAATGTAATTTTAATATGCAAACCACCTAGCCCAGTGCCTGGAAATGTGTGGAGAGAAATCTGGCAATTAGAGCTGGGAAATTAAGATAGGGAGTCCCGGCCCTGGGGTACCAGTTTGGTATCTCTGCACACAACAAGCATGGGGAGTCTGTCCCTGGGGACCTGTGTCAGGCAGCTCATTGGTCTTCCTAGAACCGGCATAGCAATGGAAAAATCAGCGATTAAATTTGCTTCTTCTAGTCCTGTTGCTGTAGGATTTCCAAGAATGTGGAGAGACCAGGAGGGACTTTTAGGAGGACTTCAGGGGTGCACCATTCCAGCCACTAGAGATGCTCACAGCCAGGCAGGGCCCCCAACCATGGGGAGGTCCCCTTTTATACAGTTTGTGACGTCAAGTGAGTAGAGGCCCAGAAGTGAAACAAGGGCGTTCATCGGTCACCCCAGCAGTGAGCCCCACCTCGGCCTTGAAGGCAGCACGTCCTGTGCATCTCGGGGCACTGGGACCCAGGGGCTTGTGTATCACCACATCTGTTAGCTTTATCAGTGTCGGTACCCAGGATCGCCCTCCAAGGGAGGAGGTTCCCATGAGAGAACACCTGAGGTGAGTCCTTGTCCATGCGGATGCACAGGACCTGGGAGACAGCGCAGGGCCGCGTTCCTGAGGAGAGGCTGCCCACAGAGGTGCCCCTGAGCGGGAGCACTTTACAGAGCTCTGAGTTCTGCTGTAATATGACTGTTTAGCAATACATTGTTTCCTGTAATTACAGAAGGGCATCCTGGAGACACTTTGGTGAATTCTAAAGTTCTGCCCCTAACTGCAGAAGATGTGAAATACAAATGTGAGGTGTGATCAAACAATACAGTACATCTTTAGTTTAGAACAGGCATGCTGCCCAGATAGCTCAGTGGACTAGAGCGCCTGCTCAGGCAGAGTGCAGGTGCTGGGTCGACCCCTGGCGTGCCACATGTGGGCCAGCCCTGCCCCCAGGCATGCTGAGGTGTGACTGAGTTTGGGTGTGGTGGCGCGCGCCTGTAGTCCCAGTGCTTGTGAGGCTCAAAACAGGAGGACCACCACGAGTCCGGCCTGTGTAGTGAGACCCTGTAGACCCTGTACTAAAAGCATAAAAAGTAAATAAAAATAGATTGAAGCAGGTTTACTATAGTAAGAGACATATGGCCACTAATCTGCCTCAGCAGGCTCCCTCTGGCTTCAGACACGCAGCCCTCATCCTTGCCACTTTCTGAAGCAGTTCTGGACGTGCTCTTTCTCGAGTGCCTTTAGTGCTTTGCCCAGGCTGCCTTGAGGACCTGAAGGAAAAGCCGGCCGTCACTCAGCCCCAGATCGGGTGGCTCAGGCGGACACTCACGAAAGCAGATGTCCAGAAGGGCTTCTGACAGTCAGGAGCAGTGAGACAAGCATGCCTGAAACACGGACGAGTGCTTGAGGCAGCTCCACCACAGCGTGTCTTTTATTGTAATAAAGTTTATGAAAGGGAAGAGTTCACTGTGTAACGCTTGTGTAAAGATGGGACTTCAGCAGCTTCCCTCACTCTGCTGTGTGCTGCTTGGCTCTGTTTGTATAAACTGCCATAAAATGAGCTGCACAGCCGAGGCCACATGCTTGAGACGCACGAGACGCACGTACCGGATTCACCCCTGCGCACTGCCATGTATGATGGGCATGATGCCAGTGACAGTGGCACTCCTCCCGCACCGGGGCTGGCCTCTGCTCTGCTTTCCTCCTCGCTCCCAGGCAGAGCCCCGATGCCCACTGTGTTCCTCAGAAGCACTGACTGACCTGACTTCCACCCTGCCCTTTCCTGGCACTGCCCAGTCAGGTGTGCCGTGACCCCCAAGCCTGTGCAGTCTGTGTCCAGGGCCACCAAACCCACATTCTCTCGGCACCCTGGCTTTCCCTGAGCTTCTGAGGTTCTGTCCCCTCCACCAAGTGGCCCAGGTTATTGCTATAGTTGGGCCTCAGCTTCTAGGCCAGCTGGCAGGGGGACCCAGCACAGCAGCAGCCCAGCCTTACCCACCAGAGACCGGAGCCAGGGTAATCCTCTCCCTTCAGCACGAAGTGTGCAGATTTGGGCTTTACAGCTGGGGCCATCCCCAGTATCCATGGTTGCAGTTATCTGTGGTCCAAATATATTAAGTGGAGGATTAAAGCAATTCATAAATTTACATATGTTGAAAGCTACTCTGGTGTATGGTTCCTTGCTCCTGCAGGTACCTTGTTGTTTCACTGTAGTTCTTATTGTTTTTCCTTATTAGTTATTATTGTCACCCTCTGCCTATGCCCTTTGTGGTAATTAAACTTCACTCTGGCTCTGTATGAGCAGGAAGGAACCTAGGAGGTAGTGGGCTCGGAACCATCTGCAGGTTCAGTCACCCACTGGGTGCTGCCCATGTCCCCAGGGACCACTGTGTCCGGGTCTTCCCGCTGCGGTGTGTGGTACTCTGGCCAGCTTGGCACCCGCCGTAGCTCCTCTACCTCCCTGTCTTGGACTCCCCTTCCTTCCACTCTCGTGGGTGCCATCTGTGTGGAAACGCAGGCCTCCCTTTCCAGGGAACCTGGGCAGCAGTGGCTGGCAGGATTTGTTCACGTAGGGTTGAGGAGTGGTATGGAGAATTTCCCAGTGTTACTGAAGCTTATTTCTGCAGGATTTCTGTGTTTCTCTGTCAGCGTGAGGGAGGCAGAATGAATTCAGCTATGCAGATTACGCAGACGGACCTCATGCCAGGTCAGGATGGAGGGAGCTTCTTTATGTGAGCTGTGAAAGCCCAGGCGCTGATGTCTGAGGGCTCGCCTGTTCTTCCAGGCCCAGTGCCATCCACTTAGCCTCCTCCTGCCCTGTTTGCTGTTGTTCTACTCACCCCTCTGGAATAATTGCGCCTGGCCGAGGTGCACAGCCCTTGTTCCGACACAGAAGGGAGTAACGGGGCCCAGTGCGCAGGAATGCGCCTGGGAGTGCAGTGCAGAGGGGCAGAGTCACGTGGTGTCTGCTCGCAGCAGGGTTCCCCAGGGCGGGATACTTTGGTTGTGTCTGACAGGCTGCCTCCCGCCCTCTGCTGCCTGCCTCTACCACACCAAGGAGCTCTGCTGGCCAGGGCCTCCAGGTGACTGCTGCTTGCACCCTTGACCCAGCTGTTCTGTGGTGAGATGGCAGTTGCAGCTTGCAGATTCCCACTCTTCAAGAGACGGGCCATTGTGATCAACCTGTGTCCTCCATTTCTTCCTCCTCCAAGTGGGGTCCCACGGCACCTCCATGGCAGGCTGTTTCCTTAGGGAGTCTGAGCACATCTGCCCTGCCTGTGGGACAGGCTGGTCAGCTCGCCATAGCCCTGTCTGCATCTTTGTCCCCATTGGCTTCTATCCCTGGCTTTGAGCTCAGTGTAGACCACGAATGAGTACATTTTGTTTGGCTGAAACTATGATTTCTTGGCATCTCTTAACTTGCCCTGAAAATGTGTTTGCTTTCTTCTTAAACTGGAGGTTTGCAGTTCTCTAAATCCCCTAAAAATGTATGCTTTGTGCTTTTAAGTTTCTGCATATGAAGTAAGCAGAATAATGATTAAAATGAAACACACTCAGTATTTATAGTCACATGAGAGCTAAGTAAGCCTAACAATTACTCACCAAGGGTTTCCACATCTGTAATATTTGAATGCAATCTGGCTCATTGCGGCAGGGCTTTGCAATTGACAGCGCAATATTTTACAGTTTTTACACTTCACCTAATCAGCATTTTTTACAATTTATTTTGGGTAAATTGAAATGAGCCTAAAAGCCTTGAAATACGTACCCTGAACAGGTCTGCAAACTGCCAGACCTTGCAGACTTCCCTTACGCCTACCCAGATACTGAGGCAAGGCTTGGTTTTGCTGCATAGACCGGGTCTGTGTGGGTGACATGGGGCAGGAGGAGGACGGAAGCTACGCAGGAAGCCCTCCCTACAATCTCTCACACTGGTGGGAAGATAGTTGGATAAAGCTTTTTCTTCATCTTGGGCTATGGGTAGATACAACAGGGAGGAGGAGAAGAGGAGGAGGAGGTGGAGAAGGACAGGAAGAACTTCTGATACAAATAGCAGTGATTACTACAGGAAGGTTTGTAGGCCGTATATTTAAGGGGACGTGGAGAGGAATTCTCCTGTCCAGTTTTGTTTCTTGTCTAAGTGCTTGAGACTCCTTATTGAAGCTTCTTTAAGCATGCAAAGAGTCCCAAGGGAAGCAGGTCACGGAAAGCCACAGGCCTCCAGACCTCGAAGCCTTCAGTGCTTGTGGACCGTGGGCGCCTGTGGCAGCCCGTGAATTCTGCAAACCTGGAATCTTGTCTCAGGATGAAGTTTCTCAATGCATAAAACAAAATCTTGAAGGTTCCTTAAGTGAAACTAATCACATCGAAGAAGTTTGCAGATTTTAAGTTGCGATATAATTAAGTGTGTCCCCATCAAGCAGCGCGCGGTCGGCAGCGTCGCTTTGTGCTGCTCGGGTGGTTCGCACAGCGCGGAAGACACCGCCTTGCCTAGCAACAGGGCAAGCACTGCTAGCACGAGCTTGTCGCCTGTATTTCATTGGAAGGCGTTGTTGCAATTACTGAGACAGAAATGAATGTGAAGATGGAGTCCGTTCTGTCCCACGCTCGTGGGCCGCCTGGACTTTGTCAGGGCTCCCTCCTGCATGCCCCAGTTAGCTGTGCGAGCCGCCGCCGCTGCTGTCGTCCCGACTCTAGCTGTCGGCTCCCAGGGCTGGCCCCGAGCGTTCTCACGAGCTGCCCTCCGTACTCCTTCATCTTCGTTTGTTTTCCGTTCCTCTTGTTTCTCAGTGCATAGTTGCTGTACACAGTGAATGCGTCCTGGGGCACAAGGGACGCTGGTCCGTGCATGTCCTCTCAGTCCTCTTAACTCCCCCTAACCTCCCATCCCTGCCCCTTCCCTTCACCTCTAGTTTCTCTTTCCATTTGTCGATGATCCGTCTTCCTGTTTCTCAATATCTTTTATTTTTCTGCTTAAATTATGTGTGCGTTATGCTTCTCATGCAAGACAGTCATGCAGCACTTGTACTCAAGTGTACGGTTTATTTCAGGTAAAATAGTTGCCCCAGCCGGGCTTGACCTTGGGATCCCCCTGCCCCAGCATCCCAGAGTGCTGGGTTCACAGTGCGCCACCTTTTCCTGTGGATAGAAGTTCTTAATCCCACAGTGTTATGTGTAAAGTGTCTCCGTGCCAGTGCCCTTCGGTCTGATCTGTGCGTCTCATGCCCACTGAGGCTCTAACCCTGGACCACTGGGCCATTGTCCATTCCCCCGACCCCTACTGCTGTGGTCACACCCTGAGAGCACAGGGCTGCTTCACCTGCCTCATGCAGGCAACTGTGAGATCCAGTCAGGAAAGTGGTCGGCTCTGAGGTGAGGGGGAAATGGAAGCCAGAATCGCAGTGTCACATGAATAGCTCGGTCCTCAGCAGGCAGAGATTTTCTAGGGAGCTCAGTCTTGCTGCCTGTCAGTGAGAGAGAGCGCCGCTCCGGATGCTAGCAGCGCCTCCCTGGCCTGGAGCGCAGTCTCTGTCTGAGCTAAGGCAGGGCACCGTGACAGCAGGCTTGCCCTCCCGCAGGCCCGAGCTGGCTCCTGCACCAGGCTGCCCCGCGGTGCAGTGTGCAGTGTGGCTGTGGCCAGCTCGGTCTCCTCAGGGCCACGTGGGCTGTGTTAGATGCCCCTTCCTTTCTGTGGACTTCTGAAGGTGTATTTTAAGGATCTGTGGTTGAGTTTAGGCTCAGAGTCCCCAAAATAAATATACAAATTTGGTTTCTATTTTGGCTGCTCTGGCTGTTTATAATAATTTTTAAAAATTTAAGCACTTACTGTTATTTTGTTTTTGTTCTGAAACTCAGGACCTTGTGCTTGCCAGGCAGGTGGGCCTTGTGCTGCGGAGCTGTCCGTGCTGTTGAATACTTTTTAAGAAATTTATCCTTTATTGTTCTGCATTCACCTGCTTTTGATCATACATCCTAACCTGAGAACACTTTCACCTCTCTTTATTTTACTGATAACAAAGAGCTCATTTTCAATATGAAGCTGGTGGAACAATTCTTACTTGGGATATTGTGAAACCATTCATGTTTCCTTTTTCTTACAAGGCCCAGCTTTTGGTGCTCTTTGCCTGTGCTTCAGTCTTTGCTGCTGGGCCTCCAGCAGGCCCTGCAGACCTGAGGCCGAGCCACGCCCACGCCCACGGTGCTTTCCCCAGCGCTCTCCTGGAGTGCCGCACCTGGCAGCGAAGCCTCAGGAGCACAGGCAGCTTTCAGACCCTTGTGCTGCCGATTATTTGAAGTGTTTGACCTCTGTGTGTCCAGGATGGGAGTTCAGCTCCTTGTTAATGCTGAAAGCAGCAGCCCAGCTCCTGAAAGGGTACTCAAAAGCAGTGTGTTGCGCAATGAGCACAAAAGAGCTGCTGCGCAGTGCTGTTACTTTTGGGAGAGTCCAACTGACCTGAGATTAAATTGGAACAAAGACCTTGGGGCTGAGCTACATCCCCATCCTGTTTTAATTTTTACTTTGAGATAGTCTCCTTAAGCACCCAAGTTCCCCAGATTAGGATCAAACTTGGGATCCTCCTGCCTCAGTCTCCTGGAGAGCAGAGATCACAAGCATGTGCCTGCACATCCCATCTTCTTGGTAGCTGGGCTGTCTTCCCGCATTGTCCAGGGGGGAAGAGAGCCCTGACAGCCCTCCGTCCGTCCCTCCCACAAGGGCAGTGATCATTTGTGCGTCTCCGTGAGGTCCAGTTTCATTCAGAATCACCCAGACAGTAATGCCCTCGTGTGGCATTAGCCGCTCTCTCCCACTGCTCTCCCACTGTGTGTGTTTGCCACGCCATGTGTACCTCTACTGGTAACTGTGGGCCACGTGATTGCTTGACCTTTTGCCCAGAAGACTGTGAAGGCTGTGGACACTTCCTCTTCATGCCTGGACCAGCACCTGCTGCTGCATGTTGTGGAATGAAGGACTCTGCCGCCCACCCCTGTCCACGCTCCCTCTGCCCCTGGCTGTTTGTGCAGGGCTAGGCTCACAGAAGCCCTTCCTGACTCGCCTTTGGTGCCCCCATCTATGTCCCACACAGCTCTGTTACATCAGGGTAGTGTCCTGTGAAATAACCGAAGTTGGCCCTTTTTCTTTAAATGTATTTAGTACAGGGTCTCACTACATAGGTCGGACTCAGTGATTCTCCTGTTTTCAGCCTCTCAAGTGCTGGGATTACAGGTGTGTGCCACGACGTCCAGTCTCAATCATCATCTCAGTGCACTCCAGGGATCAAACCCTGGCCGCTGCACTCTGCCTAAGTAGGTGCTTTAGTCCGCTGAGCTACCTGGCTGACCCTGGCTCTTTCTTTCTAGTGCTGTCATATAAGTGAAGAAGAAGAAAAACTAAAGACAAGTTTCTACTAATAAGATGCACAAGTGGTTTTAAAATGCAGCTATTGCTGGGCATGGTGGCACATGCCTAAAATCCCAGCACTCAGGAGGCTGAGGCAGGAGGATTGTTGTGAGTTTGAAACCAGCCTGAGCTACAAAGTGAGTTTAAGGCCAGCCTGAACTGCATAGTGAGACCCTGTCTCAAAAAGACAAAAAAATAAAAATAAAAATAAAAATAAATAAAATGCAGCTATTGCCATTTCTCACACAGAATGTACTGAGGTTGTTGATTCAACAACTAAGTGAGGGCTGGCCAGACAGCTCAGTGGGCTAAACCCCCTGCTTAGGCAGGCACAGGGACTGGGGTTTGGTCCCCGCTGTGCCATGCTGGCCCTGCCCCTGCCGCCCGGGCTCGCTGAGACATTGATTGACACTAGGCACGGTGGTGCTCACCTATAATTCCAGCACTTGGGAAACTAAAAAACAGGAAGGATCACTATGAGTCCTATATGTGTAGTGAGACCTTTTAGACCCAGCACTAAATACAAAACAAAATACCAACTAAATGAGTGCCTGCCAGATTCCAGATGATATGTAAGTTTGGGGACATAGAAATATAAAACTTAATATTTGCTTTTTGTCTGTTAAAATTTAGTGGTCAGGATAATATGGAACCCTGATTTTTCTGTCTCAGGGTCATTTTGGACACCATGAGCTCCCAGCCTCCCAGCACCACTCAGACATCTGCCAGTGCAATACCGAGGACTGCCTTGGCCCTTTGCCGCTGTGCCGGCACCCTGCTGTGGATGCCGCCGGCCTGATGCTGTAGCCTGGTGCCGCTGGTGCAGCTTCACAGGGGAGAGGCTGCGATGTGCACATCGGTCCAGCGCTCGGGCTTGCCCTGCTGTGTGTGTGTGCGTGCTGTCCTCTCACCATCTAATTCACCAGAAATTTCTTGTATGAGTTATTCATGTTAACATGGGTTAAACAAATGAGAGAAAAATTGGCCTTGAAAGAAATGCCCTACGGCCATCTGTATCTTAAATTCTTCATTTCCTTATTTGGGTGTTGTTTGTGGCTTGCAGAGCTGTGTTCACGTGTCCAGTTGGGCAGGGATGGAATGTGGTGGCAAGGTTTCCAGCTTGCTTGGTTGGGGAGCCACTCAGGGTGTGGGAAAGTGAGTGTGTCCAGGGGGGTCATGGAGACCTGGCCGTGGCAGTACGTCCAGCCGCTGGCCTGTCCCCTGTTGGTCCTGCCCCCTGCTGCGCTTCCTGGCCACCAGGAACCGTCCTGCCCTGCCACGCCCTTCGGCCCAAGAGCATGCAGACCACGGAGTGAACCTCTCAGCCAGACTGTCCCCTCCTCCTTGTGGGCATGAGTGTCGGGCATTGTGGCCCATGTGGAAAAGGCTGGCAGGGAGCAGAGAAGGGTGGCCTGAGTGAGCGTGTCTATGGGATGCTGCCTGAGATCCCCAGGCCAGGCTGTGTGGGATGCTGGAGGCAGCCGACAGCTCTGAGCACTAAAAATATGTTTCTAGCCCCACTTAGCACTTAGAGGATAAGATTTGTCTCACTAGGGTTGTATAAACTAAGGGAATTGAACATCTGCTTTGAGTAATTTGACCTAAAGTCACATTTTTAAGTAGAACCACATGAGTGTTATTGTGCCGTTTTATTGCATTAGGAAAATAAAAGAATAAACAGTATCCTCTGGGCTTCCGAGGAGACTTGGGGGCTGATTTAGTTGTTTATGCTATGTTAAATAGCTTACTTAAAATTCATGTTTTTTAGTAGACCTTGGTACTTTTTAACAAACTGCATTTTTTTCTCATCGTCTCCTTTTGCATCCTCTCACCAAGTCTTTGCTTATTTAGGAGAAAATGACAGAACTGCTGCTGGCTTCCTACTGGCCTGGTCAACAGAGGGGGCTTTACACTTTGTTTTTTAAATAAGAGAATTACTGTTCAGCCAAATAGCTCAGTGGATTAAAATGCCTGCAAGCTGACACAGGGCCAGGGGTTTGATCCCTGGGCCTGCCTCGTCGGGACACACTGAGATGGCAACTGAGATGGGGCATGGTGGCCTCTCTGCAATCCCAGCTCTTGGGAGGCTGTAAGCAGGCAGATCACTAGAGTCTGATCTAGTAGTGAGACCCTGAACACCCTGTAGACCATTCCCTAAAATACAGAGAGAGAGAGAAATAAAGAATTACTGATATAATTTGAGAATGGACGTGTCTCATCTTGAAGAGCTGTGACTAACAGTTGAAGAGACCCCCAGCCCTTCCTGGGCTATTCACTTCCACTGGAGCACGCCCACCAGCAGGACTCTGACTCTGACTCCAAAGGACTCTGAAGGCAAGGTGATGGCTCGTGGTCCTGGCCTCAGCCCTGGGGTTGGACTGACTACATTTAGATCCATCTTCCCTGAGGCAGCATTATCAGGGAAGTTTCTCCTAACCCTGCAGAACTCAAGCTGCTAATAATGCTGCTTAGAGAGCTGTGCAGGGCCAAAGGGCTGGCAGGGTGGGGGTGAGAGGTGGCAAGAGATGGGGCACTGAGCTGCAGCCCAGGGCGTGGACAGGAGGCTGAGGGACTGTGCTCCGGGGCAGGCCAAGTCGTTAGCAGCATGTGTCTTCTCAGGGCCAGGTCTGGCGGTGCAAACTGCCCTCCCTGATCACTCCTGAGTGGGGAATCGCGGTGTTCAGAGCTGGTCAGTTACTGAATATGTTTCAAATACTAAATGCCCAAGGGCCAGCCAGGTAGCTCAGCAGGCCAATGCGCTTGCTTAGGCAGAGTGCATGGACCAGGTGGCACGCGCCTGTAATCCCAGCACTTGGGAGGCTGCAAAGAGGAAGTTCACTGTGAGTCCGATCAGTGTAGTGAGACCCTGTAGACCCTGTACTAAATACATAAAAACATAAAATAAAGTAAATGAATAAACGTTCAAATCAAAATCTTGCACAACAGAAACTATAAATATATTCCTTTTGTCCAGCGGCGGGAGCCCAAGGGCTCTGTTTTACAGAAATAAAAGTGTCAGGGTGTTGACATGGATGTGTGGTGTCCTGCTGGCTGGGCCCGGGGTGGGTGGTGGTCACTGTAGGAGAAGTCAAATTGCAGATTGGTGGCCAGGAAGGTAGTTCAGCACTCTACGCACCTGCCTGGCAAGCTCAAGGCCCTGGGTTGATCCCCAGTACCTCAGGCCGTGTGTGGTGGTGCACACCCCTAATCCCAGCGCTGGGAGGCCGAGACAGGGGGTCACTACAAATCTGAGCCGTGTGGTGAGACTCTACCAAATAAATAAGTTAATTAATAAATAAATTAATTAATTAAAATTCTTCAAATCAGTGTGGCACTTATTTTTTAAAAAATAGGGAAAGGCAGATAATAGCAACAGAAACCCAACCTTTTTACTTGTGTAGAAAGAATTTGGAAGGAAAAATGCTACTACCTCTGTGGGAGAATTTTGTGGGTGTTTGTGAGGAAAACATGATTAATTTTTCCTTCAAAACTCAATTTTTTTGTAATAACTATTTCTATTATTTTTAAAGTAAAGAAAAAGTTACAAATATAAAGAAGGAACTGGGACTGTATGTAAATAGAAATAAAATTCATTTCACAGATGTCTGAAGTTGGGCTGTCTAGTTCTTTTCTGTTGTCAGAGTTGATATACAGAATTTTCCCAGTTATTCTCCTCATAAGCAGATCAGTTTATTACAAAACTTGGAGAAAAACTAATAAAAAATGAAAAATTTAAAGTAGTTAAAATATATTCAGTGTGAAATTTACCCAAAGAGAAAAATAAAATATCCTTGAGACAGGAGACCCAAACTAAACTCTTTAGAATCTTAAGAAAGATAAGTTTTAAAACTTTAGGTTTTGTTGGAAGGTAAGACGTTCCATGGGATTCTAGAGAGGAAAAGTAAGCTAAGGCTGAGCATGAAAATGCAGTTAATGCAATTTAATGCAACTGTGTTTACAAGCAAGCTAGGTGCAGTGACAGAAGTACATATATGGAAGTTTCTGGATCACCACTTGAGAGAAAGGTGGCGGGATGATATAAACCAAGCCTTTCTAATGAGCCGAGGCTGCTCAGCTGGGACTATTAGGAGGCGGCGAAAGTTGGGTGTTTCACTCAGAATTTCTTTACCAGCAGTAAGCAAACGTCTGTAGCTGTGCACATGGCCAAGGACACCGCTGACATTGAAGACAGGACTTTCTTGGGAATCTACAGTATGCTTGTCCCACCCCCCAAAACAAACAGAAAAAAGCTGAACTATACTCTCTTTATTCTTTTTTTACTAAGTTGGCTTGTGATGTATGTTTTCTCTTCCCCATTGCTTTCTCTGTTTCTGTCTCTTTCTGAATGCATCTGTGTGCGCGATGTGTAACTCACACAGTAGGTATGAATCCAGACCCTTCTTTGATTTTAAGCATTATCTTAGATCAAATACAACTTTGAAATACTTCATCCTTTCTTAGAAATACATATCCAGTTGTGTGCCTAATAAGGACGGTCTTTCCTGTAAAGCATTTTTGGTGATATAACCCACAATTCAGCCTATTTAAATACTGGCAATAGTTCAAGAAACATTTTTAATTTTTTAAAACTTTAATTACGGAAATGTTTAAAATATACACACAGGCAGGGTGTAGATCTGTGAATTCCACTGGGTCCCCACCCAGTGAGGTATCTGAAAATGGTTCCCAAGGTGGCAGTTCTGGGTTGGCCTCTGGGCTGGGCTTTGGCGAGTGTCTTGTGTGGCCGGTGGTCAGCTGCTGGGCAGTGCGGGGGTTCCCATCTGGGAAGGCTCTTGCCTGCCCCAGTGGGCTCTGGTCCTCCCCGGGTCTTGAGTTCATGAGCAGGCTCACCCACATCCTCTGTCTGCTGTCTTCTGCCCGTTTATCAGAATGAGGCTGCGTGGGTGCATGTGCACCGAAGGCTCCTTCCTGGTCATCCTTCTCAGGCGAAGGTTCTCCAGTGAATGTGCTGCTCCTGACGTGGATACGCCTGCGTCTGCTGCCAGGCTGTGGGCACATCCCGGGCCTGTAGTACACATCTCCTGAATGTCAGCAGTCCCTGCTCCTCATCTGATGGCTAACAGATGCCTCCAACTTTTCCTAAGTTCTTAGGACTCGGTTTTATACATAGAAGTGACAGGGTTCACCATCACCATCAGTTACTCTAGCACATCGTAAGCATTCAGAATATTGGCTTTCATTTTGTTTTTCTTTTCTTTTTTTTTTAGCAATTGGTTTCTGTGTATGAAGTAATATATTAGAAGTGGGTATGCTGGCTCACACCTCTAATCCCAGATCTCTGGGGCCCGGAAGCAGGAGGATCTTAAGTTCCAGCTTAGCATAGGCAGCGTTATGACATCCTAAGACTTTGAGAATAAAAGGGCTGGGGTGCTCTTCAGTGTAAGCGAGGCCCAGCCCCACCTGCCCCCAGCAGTTGTGGTGACACTCCACTGTGTACACTACATTGGTTTTTCTTTCATCCCTAGTGACTTCTAGACAATTGTTTATATTTAAAAATTGTGTTCAGATACTGCAAATGCATGCAAGTGGCACCTTTACTTTATGTCACCAGCCTCGCTAGCCTGGAAGGAGTGGGTCACAGCAGCCATTATCATCCTGGGCCCAGACACATGTTAATTCAAGGGACCAGAGACTCTGGCAGCCGGAGCTCAGCTGTTCCATCTTCCTGTGCTGAATGCAGATATAGCCAGGTAAAAAAGCAAGAGCCAGTCAACAACGTGGTCTGTCTCTGCTTGTACCAGGCACTCTTCAGAGGCATGTTATGGGGATTATCTCATTTAACTCACTAAGTAGCATGAGATGGTGGTTTTATTCCTAGTTCATAGATTAGTAAACTGAGGCATGGAAAGGTGAGCTGATTCCTCCAGGGCACACATGAGTGGCCGTGCAGAGAATCAAGTACACCATGGGGCCAGCCTGCGCCGCGGAGCTGCATCTTAGCACACAGCAGCAGCAGTCAGCTGGCCTCCTGGTCTCCATCCACGTGTTTCAAGTGGGCCCCGCTCCTTCCTGATGCCCGGACTCAGGTTGTGCGTGGCTCCCACGGGGTTCAGACTGCCACCTGCCTGGGGATGGAGACCCTGGCCCTGTCTTGCCCGTGGAGGTACGGTGGGTTCTGTGGGAAGTGACGTGATTCACACATTCTTCCTGGGCCTTTCAGAAGCTTTGCCAGGACCTCATGTGCACATGGGTGGAGGCCCAATGTAGCTACACAGTGAATTCCTACTGAAACTGTGCCAGGCATTCAATTTCATTTCAAGATTTTGGATTAATGGGAAGAAGAAATTTTATTCCCACAATGTCAGTTCTTTTTTCTTATCATTTTCTGATTATTGCTCTGACACCTTTTCCGATTAATTGGTTGGAGAGATCCCTCTGGTT
Organism: Ctenomys sociabilis; assembly: GCA_004027165.1. Taxonomy (NCBI): domain Eukaryota; kingdom Metazoa; phylum Chordata; class Mammalia; order Rodentia; family Ctenomyidae; genus Ctenomys; species Ctenomys sociabilis. The sequence continues at coordinate 22,066 of PVKA01009279.1, read as the reverse complement.
TCGGGCTCGTTTGAGGCCTGATGAACCTGGCGCTGGCCCCTCAGCTTCATGTGGCCATCAGCTCCTTCTCCTCTGCTGCCTTGTTTAGAGGGTTTCTTCTTTCTCTTTGTCTCTTGTGACTGAGCAGTGGTGGTCATGTGGGCTTTGTGCTGTGACCCCAGGGGCCTGGTGAGGGGGCCACCAATGGACACATAAGGAATATGGGGCACTTTCACTTGGGGGGACTGACAGAAACCTGGGAGTCCCTGGGAGAAGTGTCTCAGGACAGAGGAGGGTTTTCGTCGCTCCTGTTAGTACCACTAGCAAGCTGTTGATGAATTGGAAATGTCAGAAGGGACACACCCTAGAAATATTAGATCTGCATTTTATATAAAAACTCACTGCCTGATTTCTTCTTAAGGAAAATAATAGTTTGGCAGACTATCACTGATACACATGTGGAAAAAAAGAATGATTTCTGAATCCACAGTAATGTGGGGGAAACACAGGCAAAGCTTATATTGTGATGTCTTATATCATTCCGAGATTTAGAACAAAAATAACTCATTTCTCAAGATGTCAATCGATAAGAAGCTTGAACTATGGGAAATTAAACCATGTCTTAACGTGTTCTGCACTGCCCACCTGTCACTGCTGTGTTGCAGTACTCGGGGCTGCTTTCCTGAGATGCTTGGCATCTGTGTAGATAATAAAAATTGCCATTTCGTTCTTCCATGAATCACTGATTGATAATTGAGTATCCTTTGGAGTATTCAATGTCTATCACATGTGCTGAGTGTACATTTGACATATATTCTCTGTGCTTATTATTAATTTTATTCCCTTGTTCATCAGTGTTCTGTTACTGTGACACATACCCAAGATAATCACCTTGTGAAGAGAAAAGTTTTATTGGGACTTACAGCTTTGGAAGGCTCATTCCGCTGAGTCCCTATCATGGCTTTGAATGAGGCAGTGGCAAGTGGCCAAGGAAATATGGTCACCTCGTGCACCTGAGTGCCAAGAGAACATCGATTCATACCACTCCGATTAGCACCAGGCTGGCCGCCATTAGCTCTTGCCACGCCCAAGCAGCCAGTGCTTGCGCAGGTGTGGAGTTTCCTCCAGGGTAAGAGTGCCGCGTGCTCCGACAGGAGGGCCCGGACCGGGGCCTGCCCGCCTGGAGCAGGAGGTAGGGCTGGTGGCCATGAGTCTGCGTGGGCCCACAGCATTGTGGGTGGTGGCGCGGTCACTTGGGGCCTGGCGAGTGCGCTGAGAGTCCCAGCAAGGCGAGGGGGCAGGGGCTGTGGGGCAGGGGTTTCCTGTTGTGCAGGATGGAGGCGTAGGGGCCCCCAAGGCTGGTGCTGTGGGTGGAGCCTGTGCTGCTCCTCAGTGCTCTTGGGTATCTTACCGTTATGGCTCTGCCTCCACTGCGCCTTGCAGGCGCCCCCCTGGGAGCTGTGCTCCGTGTGTTCATGTGCCTTTCGGTCTCTGGTCTTCTTGTGTTCTGGGCTTTCATCAGAGTAGACCCTCTTTGGTAGCCTGATCAGGCTGGCTGTCGGAGCAAGCCTGCTGTTCCGATGCTTGTGGGAGGAGCTCAGATGGTCACGGACGAATGCACAAAGCTTGCTTTCTGCGGATGAGCGCTCCTGGGTTCTGGGTTCCAGGCCGGCGCTGCAGTGCTGACTCATCACTCAGGGCTGGGAGGCAGGTGCGTGGGAGTAGAAAACAGGGCAGATGCACGTGGGCAGAAGCAGCCCCACTGTCTATGTCCGTATGTGTGTGTGCACACGCGCGTGTGCACATGCGCTTATGAGTGAGCACAGATCGAACATCCCGCTTGTGCCCTGGAGTGCAGCATACAATCTGTTTTGTACCGAGTCAGAGAAAATGTTTGAGAAGTACTGATTGTGGATCATTGCGGAGCTGAAGGCAGACATGTCCCTGGCTCTGTCTGACTCTTCTGGTCCACAGGGTTCACCGGCCTGAGAGTTGGCTGCGCCTCCCTGAGGGTTGCTGATGCAGGTGAGGGCAAGCCTGGCCCCCGGCGGCACATGCCCCCTTTCCTGCACCCTCCCCCTCTCCTTACAGTTGCTCATAGCTGTGATTCCAATGCAGGAGTCCAGCTGCTCACTCTGAAAACCAGGAAAGGGCTCATAGAAGTAGATAAGGAATTTAAGCCAAACTGGGAAGACGCAGTGCAGTGGCATCCTCACCCTGCTTTGTGGGCACTGGTGTGAGTTCTAGGTTACGATGCTGCATCAGAGCTGTTTGAAAAGGAAATGCTCACAGCCCACCTGTGCACCTGCTGGTCCTGATTCAGATTCGGTCCTGTGGGCGGCTCTGGAGACACCCCTAGCACAGCAGGGGCCTGGCGTGGTGACTCCTGCTTAGGGGACAGCCTCTTCTGTCCTTGCTCCCATTCTGGGTGGTGTCATTGCAAGCCATCTGTCTGTAAGGCTCAGATGGTCCCAGTTGGTGCAGGTGTCAGACAATGATGGGGACCCCTGTAAAACCTGGCAGTCCAGTGTCCCTGAATGTCTTTAGGGGGAAGGAGACCAGGCAAGCTTGGGGTTAAGAGCACTGTGCTACCAGCTATTAGACGGGTGCGCCTTATGCATGGCTCTGTGCAGAGCTGAGCAGGGATCTGACCCGCAGTTTCAGTCATAAAGGAGACTTAGAAGCCAATGTGCCACACTTAGTCTTGGTCCCAGATGTGCAGCTTTCTCCTGGCTTTAGATCCCACAGCCGCTGGGCATGCGGGTTCCCAGTTAGTGCTTCTCTGAATTCAAGTCTCATGGCCTTCCCAGTCTCCAGGGTCACCTTTGTGTCTGTGTGTCCCCCTGCGTCACATGCTCCTCCCCACTTTCTTTTGTAGTTTCCTTTCATCCTCAAAGGGTATGGCTTTTGGAACGGCTACCTTCAGGTTGGGGAAGCAGAGGGCGTTTCCCCCATTGTTTTGCTATTAGTGTGTCACATCTGTGGTTGAGCAAAAAGGTATAAAACAAGCCCTGTGTAGGCCACTTCATGTCCCCAGGTTCCCAGTATTTGAAAATATTCAGGAAACACATTTTCATTTGAACTGCCTATAGTTATTCCCTAAAGCATGCGGGATGACAGTGGCCCCCACAGGTTGCCATTGTAGGCAGTGTTTGAAGTCAAAGAGACCTGATGTGGGCTTGGGTGGGGAACCCCCAAGGGAGAGCACTCGCTTGTTCAGAGCCCTGGGCTTGTCTCTGCATGGGGTGGCATGAATAAACAAGTTTCCAGGAGAATGCATGTGGGTTCCACGGGAAGGCCATGATGCTACCCTCTCTCCTGTGAGGGACTCCAGCATTTGGGAGTAGGATGTTTGTGTTCCCTGGGGTTATGCCCCAGGCCCAACCTCTATGAGAGCCACTATGTGTATGAGCCAGGGGCAACATGACATGTGCTGGCTTCCTCCAGCCTGAGCCTGTGAGCTCTGTGTGCTGCGCATCGCAGAGCCGACCTGCGTGTGAGCTGGTGCCGTCCAGCCGAGCAGAGGCAAGTGCGCTTTTGCATTCCATATTTCATTTGATGAGCAGTCACGCTGATGCTTTCTTACATTGATTTTCTCTGAAATATGTTGGACTAAATAAAAACGCTGCTTCTTTATCCTAGATAGATTGAGAGGCTTGGCTCTGGTGAGGTGGATTCTTGTCACCGGATGCTGCTGGCTCACCAGGAGAAGCCCAAATCATGTTAGCTAAAGTGAGGGCTCTGTCAGCATCAGTGGGGCCCACAGCGGCCTCACCGCACTCGGGTCCCAAGTCCACAAATTTGTACTATGTCCACCGAAGAAAACTCAGAAGCAGAGCAGTCTAGAGGAAGGAAGCATGAATAATTTTTTGTGTTGACTGAAACTAAGCAGCACCGAGAAAGTACGCTGGTGACGGCGCTGAAGCTCTCTGCCAGCCACCGCACTGAGAAACGCAGGCTGCGTGATGGAAGACGTTCCTTCTTTGCCGTTTGAATAGTTCTTCCAACATAGGAAGAGAATGCAGGGTCCTGAGCTCAGCCACACCACTGCAGATTTTAAGGACAGCCTAGAAAGGAAGAACTAATCTTCTCTGGTCATTATTGCTGCTACAAACAGTGACAAGAGTAGTCTCAGCAGAAGCATGTGCAAGTGTAAAGGATTAAGCTGAATTTAATTCACCCAAAGACTTGAGACTATGAATGTTCTTGGAAAAGAGTTTTCCTCTTTGGAAAAAACAAAATAATCACTCTTAAGAACCTCTGGAGCCTGCCGCTGAAGCCTGCCTCCTCGGAAGCTGGTTTAGTGTGCCTGCAACGCTGTGTCTTCTCCTTCTACACTAGCGACTTCAGGGTGTTTTGTTATCTGAACACAAACAGAAGTTCCACTCTAATTTGAATTACGATTGCTTTAACTTATGTGCTCAATTGGAGTGCTTTTTGTAGGGGAAAATGGAGGTAAAGAAGTAGCTCAGAGGGATATCCAGTTACTCTTTGAAATGCCTCCCTGACTGTGAGACCATTGAAGTACAAGGTGAAAATTAAACTTTCAGCCATATAGGATAGTAAAACAATAGACATAGTGGCCTACAGTTGAATATCAGTGCTTTGAATTCTTTAGCTCTTTATACATTGGTAGGTGAGTTGACTTTGCTTTCATAGCAGATAGGTGATAATTCACACAGTTAAAGGACATCTCTCTCTCCCTCCTCCAATTCCTTTATGCCCAGCTGTGACTTTCCCACAGGGTCTTGACTGCTAGATTTCCTGAAGACAGTGTGCATGCCTGCCTCTGCAAGCATTTTGGGTGGCAGTGATGTCCTACCATCAAGAAACACCAAGGACAGAGATAACACCTCTGGATGGAAAACCATGAGTCAGAGCTTGAAGTCCATGCACAGGAATACAGACGCTTTCCCCTGGATTTCCAGGAAAAGACTTATCTAGTTGAAGGCTTAAAAGAACTTAATGCATAAGGGAAATTTACAAGGTCTTATTGTAAATGAGGACAGGACCAGAAGGCTTGGGAGGTGGAGAATCAGAGAGAGAGAGAGAGAGAGAGAGAGAGAGAGAGAGAGAGAGAGAGAGAGAGAGAAGTTAAGAGGTGCTATGTATTTAGGTTTGAGCTGCCCATGCCATCATAGTGGTCATCACCAGCATAGATTTTGTGCTTCATGACAAGCTCTGTTTAACACACTTAAGCACATTCATTATCAATTGAGGAGGCTGCAGAGAATAATCCAGACCCTTACAGGCAACACACCCCAGGGAAAGTACTTGCTAGTGAGGCTTTCCTCTAAATGTTCAGTATGCTGAGCTCAGAGCCCTACATGCTTTCCCAGGCTGCTGTGAAGAAGAGGAGCTTTGCTGTGGCTCTGTGGACCACCTGGCCAGAGCCCCTCTAAGGGTCAGAGTGTGTGGCAGGGAGGGTCAATGCACAGAGTAAGCATTTATCACCACCACACATATGCATCTGAAAAACATCCACTAAGTTCATAGAACCACACACTGAAAAAAATGGGAGAAAAATAGGATTGATGCATATCAGGGAAACCCTGTGCAGCATTGTAGCTAGAGAAATAATGCAGACAAGGAAAAGCCTGTCAAAGTGTTGGACTGACCCGTGCCAGATCCCAGAGAATGAGCAGCAGCCCTACACACTCCAGGGCTCCAGCTCCCTTCTTCCCTCTCTTGCTTTCTGCTGAGTCCTTCCTCTGATGATGCCCCTTTCTCAGGCTTAGCCTAGGGCCAGGTCCTGACTTTATCACAGGTCATTTGCTTTTCCCTCTTGACACATTTCCACCAAATTGAACCACCAGATGGGGCTGTCCCTTGTTGTTGAATGGGACAGCCATGCACGTACCTCCAGTGGTTGAGACTGCCCAGCAATAAGACCTAGAAACCTAGGTCAATGTGCGAAACCCAGGGGAGGGGATGCTGTGCCCACATGCTTCCAGATAGTTTCCCATAGAGAAGAGAGATACAAAACTTTTTCTTGTCACTCTGTGCATTAAGGGAACAGAAGGTGCTTCTGCAGGGTTATGGGCTATGCTTGAAGGTCATCGTTGTTGGCGAAACATCCCTTTATTTGACAGAATTTGCTTCTATTTACTTTTCAAAAAAAGTTTTTTAAAAAGGGGAGGATTGTCCTGCAAAAAGAAAAAAGTACAGGAACCAAAGTGACTTCTGTGTTCCAGGGATATCACGCCTCTGCTAATCTGCATCACATAATGACACTGCACAACAAAGCAGACTGTATTGTGTCTCAGTGTTACAGAGGAGAAACAACTTTAAAAATTAGGGTCAGTTGACTGTTGTAATCCTTGCAACATTGGGGAGTGTTTCAAGTCCCCCAGTGGCTACCAAAAGTTTAGATAACACTAACCTGTACACAGGAGGGTGGTAGCTCAATGGTCCATCTGATGGCCTCACCAGCTACTGGGTGATTATCTAGCAGGTAGCATATGTGGTGTGGATACACTGAACTTCATAGTGAATTGATGGTCTGGGCAAAAACAGTTGCGAGGCAGCCCAAAATGCTCCTGTTTGTGTTGTTTACTTCTTGAATTTTCCATGTACTATTTCTGGACCTCAGTAGGCCAATAGTCAATGAAATTATGTTGTTACAGTTTATATTCAGAGTGTCACCCCAACTCTCCTGCATGGACAGGTGGGGCTTTATGAACCTGATTGTCCTCCTCAGTGGGGTTGGTGGGGCCAACCACTGATGCTTAGCCCCTGAACACGCTGCTGGGGGGTGGGATCTGTTTAGAAGAGGCCGGCACTGGAGCTCTACCCTGGAGGGCAAAACCATGGCCAAAGGGGGACTGCTGTATTTGTATCAGAGGCTCTCGGATGCACCTTGCTCTGTGCACTGCGTGCTGGCTGTGGCCAGGTGACTAGGAGGGCAGTATTTCTGGAGGCCTGGGTGAGTTGAACAGTCATGTTACAGAGCGTCCACTTCTGGAGGTGTGCAGAAAGAACTGCGTGCTCGATTTCTAACTGGTGGCCAACTTCTTACACACAGCTGAATTAAACTAGCTTGGTACTAGGTATGGGAGGACCACCCAGGCATTGTTGCCAGCAGCACAAAGGCAGAACAGGAAGAAGCTGCGAAATGCTGTGAAGGTTTCTGCTTGGAGAAGCTGTGGGAAGCTGCTGGTTCTCTTGGGCCACTCTGCCAGAGGACCTTGTCATGCGGGCTTTCCTGATGAACTCTGGCGGAGCTCTGGTCCTCATCTTGATGTTGCATCCTGGCTGTGGAGGGAGAACGGTGCCCTGCTTGTTCTCATGGAGAAGCCTGTTACATCATCACCGCGAGGTTCCCTCCAGGTCTCAACTGGTGTAAATAAAGCAGGGTGAGAGGGTTTCTTGGCAGGTAAGGGGACTTCCGGTCTTGAAGCAGAGCTGGCCTCCAGGTGCCCGCAGGCCTTCACCCCAGTAGTGGGAACCTTCAGGGCGGAGAATTGTGGCAGATCACGGGGCCCTGCAGCCTGCAGTGGAATGGGCAGTGCAGCCTGTGGTTTCCTAAACTCAACAGAACACATGCTTGACTCCTCTTCAGCACCAAAAGCCTGCTTTAGATCTGTCGGAGGCCTGGCTCAGGTGGCTTGCTCTGAAGGGTTTCATTTATGACTCTCACCCAATTCTTGGTGACCTTTGTTTGCCCTAGTTCTCATGCTAGGCTTGAGCTCCTGGGCCACAGCAGCTGTCCTGCCTTCTCCTCGCCATCCTGAGGTGACAGCTGTCTGCCACCACTCCCAACACTGCTTTCCTTTTTAGCTTATGAGTTTCATTACATTAAACAATGTGTGCTTCTCAGGAAAATAAAATATCAATAAAGCAAAATATTAAATTTTTAATATGCAATGACTGTATAATAAACACCAACACTTCCAACATCAATTTTACTTGCTGACAATACCTAAAAAAATAGAAATAAATTACTGTGTGAACTGCAGTGAAAATCCAGACAAAACTCTGTCAGTGAAATTGTCTTTGCTCCAGCGATCAGTCCTAAGGCAGCCCCACCGGCAGTGGCCCCGGCCAGCCCTAGGTCTCGCTCAGGCCAGCTGTGCACGTGCGTGACATCCATGCCTATCACCTCTCTTGCCTTCTTCTTTTTGTCAGGAGGTTCCTATTACATTATACAGTGTGCACTTAGCAGGAAAATTAGATATCAATAAAAATATCCAATGCATTATGAACTTGTAAAATAAATGTCAACATTTTCAACATAAATATCAATTTCTCTACTGTGTGTTTGCTTACTAACCCTAAATAAATAAATAAATAAATTCCTGTGTGAACTACAATGAAAATATAAATAAAATTCCATCACAGAAATAATCTGAACTTCAGTTATCACACCTAGCGGCAGGCTTCACGCACGAGAAGGCAAGACCCGTGTGTCAGAGCCACTTACGCCCACGGCGCTGGGCTTGGTTTTGCTGTGCCTTTTGCTTGGTCGTGCTTGACATCTCGCTGTTCTTCTGTTTTCTTCAGAGGTTCCTGTGGTGTTTCACCTGTCCGTTCACAGGTCTGCTCCATAATTCTTTCGTGGAATTCTATGGGCAAATATGTATTCTCCTTCCTCTGTTGTAATTGATCATTTACCAATTCCAGCCCCACTCCTCTAAGAGAATTTCCCTCTGATATCTTGTGCTTATTCTTTTCTTTTTTTTTACATACTTGGTACAGGGTCTCACTGTGCAGCTCAGACTCGTGGTGAGCTTCCGGTTTTCAGCCTCCCCAGAACTGGGATTATAGGCCTGACTCTGTGGCTGGCTCAGTGTGGCCAGGGGCAGGGCTGGCATGGCATGTGGTCCTGGGGATCGAACCCTGGTCCCCACACTTGCCTAAGCAGACACTTAGTTTGCTGAGCTGTCTTGCCAGCCCTAATGCTTATTGTTTCCTTCATGAAGGTTTTGTGCCTGACTTGTTTAGGAGTCAGTAGACCGCCAGGGCCAGCGCTGTGTGTTCTGGGAGCATCATAGCTGCCGCACGACCCGCCAACAGCATCTCCTCTGCCCTTCATTTCGTTGTAAGTCATGGTCGTTCCTGGCTGGGTTCACTGCCAATGTTTCGTTTGATTTTTGTTGTGTTCTTTGAGACAGGCTCTTCCTGCATAGTCCAGGCCACGCTGTCACCCAGGCCCACCGTGGCCTCCTGAGAGCTGGGATTGCAGGCGTGCACCCCCCTCCCACCCGGCCCACTGTCATCATGCTGTCACAGTGACAGTGTCAGTGCTTCCTCTTTCACCACACAGGAAGCCAACGTTGCAGCTTTCTGAAATCCAAATATTTTGCCATACATTTCTTTCCTGTGAACTTCTAACTTTTTTTTGAAACTTGGGTTTGTTCTTTTGAATTGTTTCTTTTAGCAAATGCAACATCAATGGGTAACCAGTTACTGAATGTGACACAGGCACGGCAGGTGTCTCATAATGTCACACCATGCACTGCGACACAAGCAGTGCAGGCCATCATCAGTCGGCGTGCGTGCGGGCGACGTGAGGGTTGCTTGGCAGTGGGAAACAAGGCTCTTGCAGAACAGGCCCGTAACAGTCAAGCTGCGGTTGCTTTCTTTATGGCGGGTCTTAATGTCACTAAAGCACAGGCAGTTTTGAAGAAAACCAAATCTGCTAAGTCTTTTTGTAGTTTAAAAGAACCGTTTAGAGTCTGAAGATTAGAGTGGCAAAGCCCTGCTATGAATGCTCTTTACGCAGATGGGCGGAGTCGTGATGGATGTGTTTGAGCTGCACACAGGATGCTTGACTTGTCCTTCACTGATAGTGTATTTCACAACACCTTGTAGCATGCCATCCATTTAAAACAGTTTCCAACATTGAGTGTCAGTGCTGGTGTCTGTCTGATTGCTTTCTCCCCTAGAGAGAACTAGTGATCTTTTCTTACCTGGGTCTCCAGGTGCATTGTTCGGGCATGCATGACCGTGTGGTTAATACTTGACCAGTATTAGCCTGAGCAAGCCGAGTGCTTGTGTGCACCACCATTTCCTTCCACGGCCATCCAGCCCTTTGTGCTGTCACATCCTGCTAGCTGCTTTGCTTCACGTGATCTGGGTCAGCGTTAGCAGCTGAATTGCCGATGATGCATTTTTACCTGAGAGGTAAAAGCAGAGTTTCATGGGTGTTGAACTGAATTGGGCTCATCCTGGTCCAGCGGGGTGCACCAGAGCCACTGAGCCAGGGCAGACAGGTGGAGCCATGGCACGCTGGGACAGGCCAGCTGGTGGTGCTCCACGGCTGTCCCACGTCTTCGGAGCTGCTGTGGAGCTGGGCCTACCCCAGCTCACATCTCTTGGCCTGCTTCTAACCCTTTAAGTCACATTTGAAATTCTTCTTTAGTTTTTAAAATATACCTTCTCAGGTAACCCTTGCCGTTTGGGCCAGCTTTTCTATTTCAGGTATATAACATTCATCTCTGGCAAAAAATGCACTCTTCTAAAATAGCTCCTACGGTTCCCCTTTTCTGTGTAGAGAGGACTTGCATGACACATGAGGTTGTTGAGGGTGACTGCATGAGTAGTGGGCTGGCTCTGAGAGACTTAAGGTTCTGATTTTGCCAGTGACGCATCCTAAAGCCAAGGATGGCTGTTTCCTGATCCCGCAGTCAATTCATCCCTACTTATTTAAATGGGGTTAAAGGTAGCTGACGGCCTACAGGGACCCCATGGTGGTAAGGGCCATGAGCGAGCACAGGATGATGTTAATCCCTAAGTGAAAGCCTGCTGGTGTGTATGGGACATCTACGTTTTTATTCTCTATGTGTTCTTTATATAAAATAATTTTCTGTGTTGGAGAAAGGACAGCCTTCAGAGAATTCGGCATGCTTTTCTAGTATTGTGCTTGCTCATAGATTTGTGTGGGTGTACATTGAAACATACGTGCATACATGAACACATGTATGCACACCTCTCTGACCATTATGATTCAGGATGAGGGGAGTTTTTTAAAAAAGATTTAGTTGGGGTCTCAGCCTGCTTACCTGGGAGGAATTGGGAATCCGGTCTCACCCAATAGTACTATTTTCCCTTGTTTAGGTAGGCTTCCTCCTTAAACTTTCAATACATTTTACTCCTCTGCCAAAGATGAGTTTGGATAACCAGTTTTCCTTTGTTTCTCAGAACATTTTGTCTCTGTATTTTCTGTTGGTCTTACATGTGAGTGGGGCTTGAGCCCAGGGAACCTGGAAAGCTAGAATCCATCAGGACACTTCAGCGACAGGGGAAGGCCAGTGCTACAGGCATCAAAACCCCATTGTCACAGTGTCTTCTTAAGGTCCCCAGCCCAATAGCCTGCTGTGGAAGCACTGCCAGTACCTCACCACAGTACCAGGAGTGGGTACTGGGCCTCGAGAGATCTGGTGACATTGACCCCTGAGGAAGAAGATAGGGCCAACAAGTTGGGATTCCACAGGGGCTCCTGGCTCTCCTTCTGGTCACACCAGGGTATGAAATGGCTCAATTACAGATGATGGTGTGGTGACAAGTCCCACAAGCCTCATGAAAGGATGAGGACTTCCTCGGTGGCAGAAAGTCATCCCGTGTGGCTGGAGTGACCAGGGACCCCAAGGCGTCACAGAGTGGGATTTTAATCAGCCGTTATGTAAGCAACCAGAGGAGCCTGCTGACTGTGAGGCTGAAGGCGTTGGGTGTGCACATGTGGTGCTGGGCAGCTGGGATGCAGGAGACTCAGAACACTGGCATGGGGGGTGCCCCACCCATGGGCAGCGCAGAGCAGCTGCAGTATGGGAAGGTGGTAGGGATGTCTGGATAGGTAGGGGTGCAATTTTAAGCTCAAAAATGATGTGTGGAAATCACAGTGTGCCACCTCACAGTAGTGGTCGCTGTTCAGGCTGGCCAGAGAGTGGTTGGGTGTGACCGTGCTGCCATTCTGTCTTGCAGGCTCCTTCATGATGGTGAACGGTTCGGGGCGGCCCGAGGGGCAGCGAGCGCACCTGCTGCTCCCCCAGCTGAAGGAGAACGACACCCACTGCATCGATTTCCACTACTTTGTGTCCAGCAAGAGCAATTCTGCTCCCGGGTTCCTCAATGTGTACGTGAAGGTCAATAATGGGGCACTGGGGAGCCCCATCTGGAATCTGTCTGGGGCCCCGACTGGGAGATGGAACCGGGCGGAGCTGGCCATCAGCACGTTCTGGCCTAACTTCTACCAGGTATGGGCTTCCCTTCCATTCCAACTTTTGAAGCATCCTCTAATTTCGGAAAATATGAATCTTTCTGTTACTCACCAGAGACCGTGTGAGCTGCTGTGCCTTTGTACTAAGAGGCAAGGGACCCAAGGCTAGCTCCTCAGCCTGAAAAGAGCCAGCTCTGCCCTGGGTGAGATCCAAGTGGCCCAGACAGGAAGTGCACCCTCCCAGGTGACCCTGATCAACTCCTTTTCCCAAGGGCAGTTGCATGTCCCCTTCTGGCATTTTGGAGGCACCTTGAGACCCTCTTTGCCCACGTTCAGTGAGAGCCCTTTAAAGTAACCTCAGACTGAGGCCCAGGGGCAGCGGGGCCATCTGAGGTCACGGCCATGTCAGGGACACTGTCAGGCCAGAGCATCTTAATGGAGCCCAGAGCTGGAAAATGAGTGGCGAAGGCATTGAGGGGCTTTTATCCTGTAACCCATAGCGAGCTTTGAGGTCAGCTGGGGACTGCAGGTACAGTTGGGGGCTGCAAGGTGCATGCGAGACATCGAGGAATCTGCAATTCTCTTTTTTTCTCTGTTGGCTCCCTCAGGAGTCAGCTCAAACAGGTGTGAGGCCACCCACGTGTTTGAGGAGGTCTCAGCTGGCTCTTGGGCTGAGATCACGGTCTTGCGGCTGCTTGCCTGGGGGGATGAACAGCACCCCCTCACACTCTCCGCCTGCTCAGCATAGTCGGGTGCACTGATGTGGTGGAGCGCGCCCAGGCCTAGGGATAGAGGGCTGGGTTGGGAGCCCCTCATTTCGTCTATCTTTGTGTTCCTGCATCTACAGCAATTTCTACCATTCAGTGAATGCTAAATCAACATTTTTTTAAAAAAATAAGTTCTTATTTATTTGGTACAAGGTCTTACTATGCAGCTTGGACTCATAGTGCTTCTCCTATCTCAGCCTCCCTAGTGCTGGGATTACAGGCATCAGCCACCATGCCTGGTCTTGGTTGCAGGCACAGTGCACCTAGGGGCAGGGCCTGCACAGCATGCAGTGCCGGGGATTGAACCAAAGTCCTTGCACTGTCAGGCAAGCAGTTAGACTACTGAGCTATTTCCCAGCCCTAAATCAACATTTCTTGAGTGGAGGTGAAGAGGTAGTAAAAACGGTGTTAGTATAGATATAAATTATTAAAAACCTTTTTAGAGTACACTTGGACAATAAATTTTAACAATATTAAAAATTTACATACATCTAAATTAAGCAATCTATTATTAGCCATTTATCTTGAGAAAATAATGAAGAGTGATTGCAAATAATTAACTACAAGAATATTCATAGCAGTTTATTTATTCTAATGAAAAATCAGACACAGTATTATTCCCAGCAGTAGAGGATTTAATCTGTGATACCTAGGTACAAAAATTCACTTTGCAACCAGTAAGGATAATGTTATGAAAGAATATTTAATGATATATTTAGGCTTATATTGGTAAGTGAATGAAATGGTATAAAAGCAATATATATGTTCCACTCTTAAGTTTCTAAAATATGTAGTAGGACAAAAATATATTCTCAAATAAATTCTTGAAAAATGATACCCACTTAGGCAGTGCAATAACACGGGTTTTTTTTTTTTTCTCTCATCCATGTTCGCTCATCCCCGAGCCTGTGCTTGCCCTACCCCAGTTTGTGAGCCAGCAGGTGTGTGGCTGCCTGAGGCTTTCCGTTTCCTTACTGGGGACAGCAGTGCCCTGGCGTGGTTAGCACGCTGGCAGAGTCCCTGGGTGAGCCACAGTGTGGATGAAGCGGGGGAGATACCAGCAGGAAGCAATACTCAAAGGCAGGCGGAACCCAGCGGGCGGTGTCCCCAGCTGAGATGAGACACACAAGCAGTGCTGTAGAAGGAGCCCTGCCCTGGGGCGTCACCTAACAGGGCAGAAGGCCGGGCAGCCCTGGTGCAGAGGTGCCTGCTCACCGGCGTGCTCAGCATGCGCGTCATGCCGCAGCCGCGTGAGTTTGCGCTCGAGAAGTCCCCTTGCTGCCCTGGATGTGCATCTGGTGTATGGCTACTGCATTTCTAATTTCAAGATCCTGGACATTTTTTCTGCTCTTGTGCATACAGACATGTGGCATTTTCTTTTGTGAACATGGGGCATAAGCGTCAGTGTCCACATGATGCTTTCTTAGGATGCAGACCCACTATTTGTGGGCTCAAACACTGAATAGGTGTAGTAGGACCCTAAAGGGTGGTGCTCTGGAGAGACCCCACAGGGCTCAGGAGCCACAGTCCCTCTGCATTATAATGTAGGCTGCACTATCTGAAGTAGGAGATCTGAAAAATTAGTATGAGGTTTACATAGACTTGAAATATTCAACTATTACATTATAGCCAGATGATACTTTATTTGTATAGCCTATGTATCACATTAGTAGTTGAAGGCTTTTTTTTTTTTGCGGTACTTTGGATTGAACTTAGGATCTTGCCCTTGCCAGGCAAGCACTCATTCTATGGAGCTATCCATAGAATGATATCTCTCCAGCCCTGTTGAAGTTTTTTGTTACCTTTTTTAATGGGTTTGCTGTGGTCCTGGGATTGAACCCAGGGCCTAGCACATGCTAACCGCATGTTCTGCTACTCGGCTACAGCCCTGGCCCGCCCATCATGTTTCAATATAAGGCAAGACGAATGCATGTGCAGTTTTGAAGGCATTTCACATCGCATTCTGTACTGTGAGGCATCCTGGTTGAGTTGCAGGACGGGGTCAGATTTGAGTATTAGCCCTTCTTGACTTAAGCCTGCAGAGCTACTGTGCACTTTGTGACCCTCAATCCATGATTATGGCCTAAATACAGTGACTGTTCAGGTGTGAAGCTGGGAGGAAAGTATACCCAGCACGCAGGGACCTCCATGCACGGCGGCAGCAGTGCCAGTGTGAAGGTCTGGGGAGGTTAAAGAGGGAACACTCTCTCCCACCTGAGCACTGCCCAGAAATGCGCCACAGAACCTCAGGAAGGCATCTGCGAGCAAAGGCTCCCCAAAGCAGAGCTCTCTGTGAAGCACGCAGAAGCAGAGTCATCCAGGTTTCCTTCTGCATGAAGGCTCCAGAACCGCGGTCCTATGACAGTGCTGGCTGAGCTTTCCTGACTGCCCTGGATCTCGAGATGCCTGTCCAGACTGGCTTGGGGACACACACAGCCCTGCCCCAGCTCCAGGTCCTTCCCTTCCCTTTCCTGAAGCGCCTAGACCAGAATGTCCATTTCTCATGCAGGACGAGCTGCAGTGCCTGTGGTCAGAGCCTGCTCTGTGAGGTGGCCTGGTGGGAGAGGAGATGTTGCTCATGTAGGACCCCAGCACCCAATGCTGTTGGTGACCGTCCTGTCTTCCTGGGCCCAGCTCATCACAGCAGAGCGAAGTCTCTTGCATGGCCAGCCTCTATTGCTCATGAGGGTAGAGTAGTGCTCTGCAGGTACAGATCCCAGCGTTGGCCTGGAGTGCTGCTTAATGGCAGGTTAATTACGGTTCCTAGAAACAGATGTCAAGCATTTGGTGATTAACGGCAATTTAATTCCTTGACTAAAGGCTGTCCTGATAGCAGCTCCCCCTCCCCACCCCCCAGCTCAGGAAGGACAGCTCCTACCAGCCATGGGCACTGCTGCCTTGGGTTTAGGAATAGACTTCCTACCATTTCAAGAATATTTTCCTTTCCCTCTTGCTTTATTGCACTGATAACAAACTTAGTTCCTGGCTTTGGTTTTGCTTCCTGTCCTCCTGACCTGTCCCAGAGTGTTTTAGATGCCACCAAAGCACACTCGTCCCCACTCGATGTCTCTGCATTCTTTCTGATCACACACGTGTGCGTGCATGGACGCTGAGCATCTGACCCGCGCAGCTTCTGGGACAGTGATTCTGGCTTAGCCACAGGCTGGGAGGCAGGGCTGGGGTTGTGAATGGAAAGGGTGGCTTTGTAAGGGGAAAAGCGCCCAGGTAGCCAGGAGCCCTGCCGGGCCTCTTGGGAGGATGTGGGGGTGAGGATGGAGCCATCAGACTGGGCCTTGTGGGTTCACTACAGCCTCTTTGTTAAAACACATTCCTTAGCTCTGCTGAGGGGCCCCGGGAAAAAGTCAGGCCAAGTACAGGTGGGGCCTGCTCTGAATCCTGTGTACAGCTGAGACGCAAAGGACGCTGCGTTCGGAGAGGCTGAGCTGAGGCTTGCCCCTCTGGCTGCCTGCTGCTGGAGGAGAGGGCCTGCAGGGAGTGGGTGTGTATGCGCGGCTGCTTGCTGCATTTGCCTTTGCCCAACTCTGCCCAGCAGAGCCCAAAGGCTGCCAAGGGTGACAGCAGCCAGCACACCGCCCAAGCAGTGCTGCAGAGCCCAGCGGGCGAATGTTTTCTGCTCCTTATGCTGCACATCCAGGAGTGTTCGGAGAGGTGTCAGGTGTCCGGATGGAGGGGGGGCTGATGCAGATGGAGCCTGACAGCCTGGTTGTGCAGGCTTCTTCCAGGGCAGTGACAGTGATGTCCCAGCTGAACTGGACCCGTTGGGGGCTGCCCAGTGTCTGGAGTCTGGCCTTCTCTGAGCATGCTGGGAAGTTGTGGGAACGCAGTGAAATGGAGCAAATGGGACCCCGAGTTCATGGCTGTGGCTTGTATTCCAAGTGTGACACAGCTCAGGACTGCCCAGGACGTGCACAGTGTCCTAAAACACACATGGGTCATTACTTTGCTATTGGCTCAGGGCTCCCTGGGACACTGACCAGTTTGCATGGTCCTTTCGTTCTCAAGACCACGTTTGCTTTATTCACTTTCCAGTTTCACTTCAGCCGACTTGATGGGCAGGAGGAGCGGGGCTCGGCCCTGTGTGCTCAGGGCCCTCTCAGAGCTGCATCCGCTCGCCTGCACTGCCCCGCGGCTGCCGCACTCTCCTGTCCTTTAGTTTTCTCCCGTATCTTGTTTCGTGGGATGAATCCTGGGCTGTGAGCCTGTCGTTTTCTACCAGGAAAGAGTTTCTTTTCCCCCAAAAAAGAAAGTGGGAAAGTCATGTTTATTGACAGAGGCACTTGGAGCAGCGTGGGCTGGGGTGTGGCTCATTGGTGGAGCTTTTGCCTGCTTGCTTGCACTCTGGCTGGATCCACAGACACACACACACACACACGCGTGTGCACACACACATACACACATGCATGTCATAATGATAAAGATAAGGCATGGCATTCCACCAGTGATTGGCTCTGCTGCTATTTGCTGTCCACTGTAGTGTCTGTTTTTCCCAAACTGGATCTTTGCTTTCCAGTGATGCGTCGATATAGACAAGGGCTCAAGTATTTCGATTTTCGTTTTCTTAATGTGACATTCTGTGGTCTTGCTTGGGCTGGTCATAGCATAGAAGATAATCATATATATGTATATGTATATATGAACAGTTTTTGAAATGAGTAAGTTAAGATCCATATGTACTTCTTACTTCTTATTTCCGTCTAAGTCAGACAGGGTCTCTAGGTAAATGGGTAGGAGTACAGGCACGCAGCCTCCGCTGCCTTGCGTTCTGGGGAACCAGAGCTCCCTTGGGCTTTGCAGGTGCTGTGTTGGTGAGCAGATCTCTTTTCTCTGTTCACTTATGAGGGGAAGTTGCAAGCTTGCTGGAGATCTTTGGTTGTTTACACAGTACAGACACACAGACACACAGACACACACATACACTATAAGAACTAGGCGTGACAGATCACCAGTACTTGGCTCAGGCTACCAAATACATTTTCAGGATTACAAATGTGTTTTAGGAAGTAGGCAAACTCGTAAGTATAGAATCTATGAATAATGAGAAAAAAGTTATATTTTATGGTAATCGAAAAAAATTTTAAGGCAGTGTAAACCTTAATAGTGGATTGGGGGAAAATTGTTTGCCATAAAGATGGTTCTGTGATTCTCTCCGACTGATCTATACTTTTCAAATAATTGCAGAGTAGGTTGGGTCAGAGGGAGACAACAGTTTTCCTTAAATCCTTAAAATGTTTTTGTTTTAGTGATAGATAAAAATCTAGCAAAAATATTTATTTTGAATGTAGTTCATCCCAGGAAACATGGTGTAAAATGAATCTAAGGGCCCAGTTTTATTCTTACAGTGTTACAAAGCCCCATAGGCTTCTTCCGAAGGGTTCATCATTTCTTCTTCATCTTCTTCCTCTTCCTCTTTCTTTTTTTGACACCAGGGATCAAACTCAGAACCTTGTGCTTTTCAGGCAGGTGCTAAAGCCACTGAGCTCTCTCTCTCTGGCAAGATTTCATTTCCCAATGAGTTGGGCTTATTTTATTTTGTCAATGTTTTGTCATCTATCAAGTAATGAACCTATTAAAGCAAGTATATAAATGAACTTGGCCGCAGTGCGTTGAGGTTATTTGGTGCCTCAGAGTGCGCTGCGGCTTCCCCAGCCTGTCGGTAGGCCCACTGGGGCCCGAACCTAACCAGTGGCAGGTCAGGCAGGCTGTGCTGGAGGCTGTAGCCCTGCACCGAGCGCCAAGCACATTGTATGTGGCTGTGACACAGTATTGCTCTTGACATGTGCTTTCTAGTTAGGCAGAGTAACGACAGTGTGCTGGAAAGCCACGCCGGAAAGTCTCTCGAAACAGGAGACTCGACAGTAAATATTTCAGCTTTGTAGGCCAGCTGGTCATGGTGGTAACTTGTCAGCTCCGCTCTTGGCTGGAGCCAGACTATGATGGAGGAGTGTAGCTGTGGGCCAAGAAAACTTTATGTATGGGTGCAGAAATGTGACTTTTACGCAGTTCTCATGTGTTACAAAATATTCTTATTTTTCTCTTGCTATGGCAAAGCGTAGCAACCACGCTTAGCTTGGGAGCTGAACAAGTACAGGTGGCAGCACAGATCTGGCCCATGGGCCGTCGTCGCCAGCTCTCGAAATATATATGTGCTGTGAAAACTGTGTCACACAACTCCCTTGCATGTGTATTTCTAGTTCATATGCGTCGTTACTGGATCCCTTCCCTAAATCTGGAAATCAGAGTTCTAGAATGGGAGAATATATACATTAAAGGACACATATGACCGTGTATGGGAGGGCTTCGTGCTTGTGCATTCTTGTGATAGCGAGGCTCGACTGTCAACTTGATTGGCTTGGAAACTACTCGCGAGGGATGGCGCCCACTGCTGGGGCGTCTGTGGGCTTGCAGGCCTCCCCTGGGTCTGTTTCTGGCCCCCGCCGCTTCCGCTCTGGTGCTTTCCCTGCTCTGCTTCCTGGTGGCCTTGGCCTGAGCAGCTGTGCTTCACCGCCAGAGAGGTGACACTGTCTTCCATCATGATGTCCCGCCTTGGAGCAGTGACCATGGCTCCCTCGAAGCCACGTACCACAGCAAGCCGCCTGCTTGTGGCTGCTGAGTATTTCGTGTCACTCTGGGGAGAGCTGACCGATGCAGCCGCCGTGCAGTAGGTATGCGTGGTGTACTCTTGTCCATAACCTCTCGTACTTGGTAAGGAGGGCAGTGCGGTAACAAGAAGAATCCGAAGTTGGAGGTAAATGCAGCCAGGATTGTGTTCTGACTGTTCCCTCATCTGTGTCCTGAGAATAAGTATTTAACCTTCCCAAGCAGCCTTGTCGTACTGAAAGGGGAATGGATGGTCATGTCAGTCAGCTGTGGAAAACTAGATAATGTACACAAAACACCAAGGAGGCAGAACTGCCTTTACAGAGACATCCCGTGTGCACTTTGTGGTTACAGAATTATTTTTTAAAAAGAAAAATGAATCATTGCCAGTTCCCTGAAGAAGCCTAAGCCTTCTACTACAGATTCCACTCTGTTCTTGTGTCGAATGAAGACAAGGGTGACGCTCACGCAGGCCAGTCTCTTGCCCTCCCAGGGGCGCTGCTCATCAGCCTGCTGCTGTCCTCTCTGGCCTCTGTCTCTCCTGGGCCTGGAGGTTGGCGTTTTGGACCCCCGTGCCCCTGCCTGCATATGTTACACGTCACTAGCACAGCGCTCACCCTGCAGTTCAGTTCCTTGTTGGACAAAGACCAATAATTTTTTTTTGTTTGTTTCTTGCTTGGAAACTTTCCTGCTAAGGACACTGGCTAGAAAGGCACCCAGAGTGGAAACCATGCCAGAGTGGGAGTCCCGTGTGGAGCTCTCCATGGGGCTCTGTAATCTTCCTAAGAAGCCATTTAAGATGAGCCTGCTCTGCTGGGCTCATATCTGAAAGAAACAGCAAAGCGAGCTTTTAAGGGACGGGCTACATCTAGGTACGGCAAACTGCTAGACAGCCTTGAAATTTAGATTTCTTCACTTAGTCAAAATAATGCATGCTTCCTCTTATATGAAAGCCCAAAGTGTAAGTAGACTAAAGAGCTGGGTAGGTGGGCAACAGTACACAGGGAGGTGTGTCATTTGCGGATGAGAACTGGGCCATGAGACAGTGAGAGAAGAGAGAGGGGGCAAGGAGTTATGCACACAGGGCCTCCCGAGGAGCAGGACCATCTTGTGAGGCAGCCTGTTCAGTCTGCACCAGCCTCTTGCCCTGGGCTGGGCCAAGTGAAGTAATGCAGATTCTTTGTGTGGGCCCATCAGTTCATCCCACAAGGCCATGTGGGTCTGGTGTGTGTGTCTTCCCTGTGAGGGAGGAGAGCCTGCTTCCTAGGAAGCATCCACCCTTGAGGCTGCACAGGAGCACATGGTCCCTGTGGGCAGGAGGAAAGGTCCTTGGTGTGCTGTGGCCCTCCCTTCCCCCCGAGGTGCAGTGCTAACTCATGGGGAGAGGATGCGAGGCCCATGGTGGGAGCTGCAGGCAGCGGGGAGGGGTGCTCCAGGCCGGCTCTCGGGAGTCCTTCCTTCTCATTTCATTGGTGCATACTCTCTGCCTGTGCTGACACAGCCTGGAGAGCTGCGTGCATGCCTCACACCCAGTGGCCTGCCTTGCATCCTCATCCTTTCCTCACCTCCTTCTGCCTTCTGCCGGTTGCTCCCCTGCCCCTCTGAAAATATAAAAATAAAAATAAAACAATCGATTTCCCTGTTCCTTATTGTTGATCTACAAGATGCTGCTCATTCTCACTTGGAGTCTCTCACGTAAGAGAAGCTGTGTGGTACCTCGGCCACTTTCTGGTCTCCGCGAGCGTTGCCTCCTGCAAATGCCTCAGGCTTATCATTCTTGATGGCACAGTATACTCCGTTGCCTGTGAAGACTACGTTTTCTTTATCCATTCATTTATGGCGTTTTTGGGGTACTAGGTATTGAACAAGGGGGACCCTACCACTGAGCCACATTCCTGGCCTTTTCTGTTTATTTCTTTTGGACTCAGGGACACGCTGAATTCCCAGGTTAACTTTAAACTTCCTGCCGCCAAGGTGACAGGAATTACAGGGATCTGCTGTTGGGCCTGGCTCAGTCTGCCTTTCTGGCTCTTGTGACCTCAGCACTCCCTTGCTGTCCCCACAGCTGCCCCTCAATTAGTACAGCCCCAGGGCCAGGGCACCTCCTGTCACTGCTTCCGGCTCTTTAGAGTGTCCAGGGCCCTGCTCTGAGGCTTTGGGAACACCTTTCCCAAACCCACTCTGGGTGTACCCCTGGCTTCTGTGTTTCCACATGTTCCCTTGAGCCATCAGCGGTGGAGATGCCAGGTGCATGGGACCACAGCAGAGGCACTCAGGCCAGGAGCAACCACAGCAGGAGCGCCCCGGCCCTGAGTGCCCACGGCAGGAACACTTACAGGAGTGCCCATACCTGAAGTGCCTGCTCCAGGAGCTCCTAGGCCAGGAGTGCCCACACCAGGAGTGCCCACACCAGGAGTGCCCACACCAGGAATGCCCACACCGGGAGTGCCCACACCAGCAGTGCCCACACCAGGAGTACCCACACCAGGAACGCCCACAGCAGGAGTGCCCACACCAGGAGTTCCCACACCAGGAGTGCCCACAC
>PVKA01009278.1:39576-69214 GCA_004027165.1 Ctenomys sociabilis | reverse complement strand
GCACTAATGGTGGTTGGACAGGATATTATGTCAGCTTTTAGTGCTATCGTCATCCACTAGGTAAATAATTATTGAATTTTTGATATGATTTCATCTATAAAAAACCCTGTAAATATAATATCATGTATGCACCTTGTACAATACCAAAACGTTATGAAAACTGTTTGCTATGTATTAATTCATCGACTCTGTATGGTTAAGGTGTTTTGAAACTGTCTGATTGACATTTGTATTTTAATAAAATAAAAATAAATGGAAAAAAATAAGTACAAATAGGTTAAGTGATCTAATTAAAAACAGTATGATATTGGAAATATGAATTATACATTGTTGTAAGTGATATATTTAAAATATAAAAATACAAGAATTTTGAGAATATGATGCACAACTTTATTCTACTTAACTAATAAGAAAAGTATAAACAAAATAGATTCTGTGGCAAATAAGGCATTACTTAAGATCAAGACACTTACTTCATAATGAAAAATGACAACCTTTTTATATAGTGAATCCACGTTTTAAACATACACTTTTACAATTATCTTAGTTTTCTGGTAGATTAAACTTGCCATTATGAAGTGACATATTGCCGGAAAAAATAAACTGTATGTGATAGTAATGATAAGCTGACATACCTGGTGGGAATGGGCTGAGATTGAATGATAGGATTATATTAAATTCCAGGAGCACTGTAGTAGCTATTTGGTGGACAGAATGGAGTCGGGGAAAACTAGTCACAAAGAAATTTGTTATGGAGACATTGTAAGTATTCCAGCCAGAAATAATGCTGGCACAAACCCAGGCCAGTATTGTTGAGGATGAAGAAAAAAAAAAAAAAAAAACACATACAAGTAAAATTTTCAGGTATTCACCAAATATTTATTGGAAGAATGAATGTATTATTTCAAAAATTACCCTCTTAAAATATTTCATCAGTAATTCTCCTGTTAAGAATTTATGTTAAGGTTAATTAAAATTATTCATGAGGATGTATGTAGCAGATATCCATAAGGAGAATTTCTGAAAATAGCCTACAGGGCCAACAGAGAAATGGCCAAATAAATTATAGTAGACCCCTAAAGTCAAATACTATGTAGGTTAGAAAATCATGTTTTCAAAAAATTATTTAATCACATGGAGAAATTTTCAAACATAAGTGGAATAATAAGCATTATACAGATTTTTTATTATTTGGTCCAATTTTAGAAAAGATACACTTAGGGGTATATGAAAACATTTGCATGATGAGTAGAATAGTAACCTTCTACCCAAAGATACTATGCCCTGTGGCCTGCCTTGGTAATGTAACTTTGCAGATGTCACGATGTTTAAACAGATCTTGAGATGGACAGTTTTCCCTGCATTTTCTCAATTGGCCTCTACCTGACAACATGGGTCCTTAAAGGCAGATCGTATTCAGAGTGAGAAATGTATTGGAGAATGGCACACGAAGAACAACATTGTTGGCTCTGAAGGAAGGAGACCATTAGCTAAAGGAATGTGGTTAGCCTTAGGAAGCGCAAAAACTTTTGGAAACAAAAAATATTCCCCTTAAAGGCAGTGCAATCTTGTCAATAACTTGATTTCAGACCAGTAAGATCCATATCAGACTACTGATCTACATGATTATAAGATAATAAATTTGGGTTTTCAACCACTAAGTTTGTGATAATTTGTTATGACCTCAAAAACAAAACTAACAGGGTTTTAAGAAAATAACACCCAGAATGCTATTGGCAAAGAGAGAGAAGACTGTTCATCTCTCTAATCTTGTGCAAAAAACCCATGACATTTAATTATTTCCTGAAGATGAATTTCTTGAAGTGGAATTACCAAGTCAAAGGCTACAAATACTTTTAAGATCCTTAAGACTTTAATGATTTTCCAATTCCTTTCAGAATTTATACTCATATCCAAAATTTTCCTTGCTGAAATTTTTGATGAATTAGTTATGCTAGTTTTCTCACTTTATGGAGCCTAAGAAAATAAGCAACCCTAAATATAGAGCCAAGAAAAAGAAAGCGAAACAGAAATATAAATTATTTCTGTATTTTCATAATACCTGGTGAAATACTTGGAGCAACTTTACTTTATGGAGCATGCTCAATGATAGTTCCTATAACTCTACAATTTTTTATGTTTCCAATTGATTATTATTGACTTTCCCATTATTCTTTTCAATTTCACAAGGCTCTGTGACATAAAGGTTTCATGAAGTCTTTCTGGAGCATCTTGAATTGCTCCTCCTGATGAAGAGATGTTTCGTTGGGACATAATAGCCTTACTAGCTGTTTGTCAAATCATACCTCTCTTTCTGAAATTCTCTTTCCAAAACATTACCAAAGTAAGTCTTTAAGTATATGGGCTTATAATAAGTCTTAAATTCTCTCGGATTTTAATCCTTTGCCTGCCTGTGGAGAGGAATTATTTCAGTCAGGATTCTGGCTAGTAAAGAACTTTAAAGTATGTCTGCAACAGCGTGCCTGACTCCGCCATCCACCTCGATCCTGCCCACACCAATCCAGCCTCAGAGACTGGCCACAGACAGAGCAGCAGACTCCAGCGGCATCCTGGATCCTGCCCCAAGCTCTCCCAGTGAGTGGGAATTTGCATGACTCACCAGGCCTCCCAGATCAGTGAGAGTGTGGTGAGTCTGAGGGAGAGCCATTGGCTTCTTCCTACACGTGCTACCCGGATCCCTGACCCCAACCCTTGCCAGTGACTGGCCTGAAAACTCAGGACCCACTCACCAACACCTCCCCGGATCCACTACACTAAAGCCCGCTGAATGAGTGGGAATTTTCCCGAATCTCTTGACATTAAATTTCAGTGAGTGTAGAACTCCAGGCCCGCTGTGCCTGAGAAACATTTCCCAGGGATTCCCTGTTGCCCTATCCCCGCCCAGTGAGAGCTCCAGGCCCACTGCTCCAGAGAAACATTTTCAGGCGATGCCTGGGCCCACCCCACAGCCCCAAACACAGTGCAGGTCAGCCAGCAGTGAGAACTCCAAGCCTGTCACGCCAGAGGGACATTTCTCAGGAATCCCCCGTCCGATGCCAGGGCCAGAAACCCAGCGCAGGCTGGCCTGTGAGTGAGGGCTCCAGGCCTGCTGCCCGCAGGGACCTTTCCCTGCCTTCTCGTGTTCCGGCCTGGAGACCCGGACCCAGCTGAGACTGGTCGACCCAGTACAGCCTACTTGGTGAATAAAATCATCCACTACTATTTTGTGAGCCCAGAAGACCCACCAAAGCCCAGGATCGCACACCTGGGGAGTGACTTGACTGACACAGGAGGGCTGACCCCGGCAATTTTCCAGATCCTCACCAAAAAGCCAGCTAAGACGGGGAATTTTCATTACTTGCTCTGCATCCTAGTTCGGTTCATGCTCACCTGAACAGGGAACCAACAGAGGGAAACCAAAGGAGCTGTAGCAAAAAAAGAACTGAATGCAACAGCTTGATCCAGGATAGGCATACCTGGATAATCTCAAACTGAACAGACAGGCACCCGAATTTCATAACAAGCTAACGTTATAGCTGCACCAAAGCCCTACACAAAGGTAAAGGGCAGTGCTATGCAAAATGACAAAGAGAAGGGGAAAAGCACAATCCCAGACCTCGAGTCCACCAGTAAGTGCAGAGGACACTAGCTCAGCTGAAATGAATGAATGAACAGATACAGCAGCAAAAGAACAACAGCAGAAAGCTATAGAAGAAATAAAATGAGCAGTAATTCCTCAAATTAAAAAAGAAATATCTGAATACATATTATCTGAAATAAAGAAGGAATTGCAGAAACATTGGGTGGAAAATCTATGTTCACCCAGAACAAGTGCAGAGAACACTATTCCAGCTGAAATGTATGAATTAACAGCATTTGAAGCAAAGAAACAACAGAAGAAAGATCATGAGGAACTCAAAGCAGAAATAAGTTCTGAAATCAAAAAAGAATTCTTTGAAAAAAAAGAATTTTTTGAAATCATAGCATCTGAAATACAGAAACAAGTCCAGAAATATACAGAGGAAACCCAACTGGGAAGAAACAAAGCAGAAAAAGAATTAATAACTACCTCTAAAGAAGACGTGGCTAAAAAAATGGAGGAGATCAAATATATGATGGATTCCTTGAAGGAACTATACAGCAAAGAAATAGAACACATGAAACACAGTCAAAGAGATATAGAAGAACTAAAAATAGCAATTAGGAGGCTACAAAACCGTCTGAGTGAAAGCAAAGAGAGACTTTCAGATCTTGAAGATGCCGGAGCAGCTAGTGAAAAGGTGAGAAAGGATCTCTTAAAAACAACGAGAATGCAGGAAAAAATAATCCATCACCTGCAAGATGATGCCAGGATGAACAATGTGAGAATAATTGGCATCAACGAGAATAAAGGAGTCAATACAAATGACATAAAAATAATTTGGGGAGAAATAATTGCAGAAAACCTCTCAAATATGAGGAAACAATCCAACATTCAGGTCACCGAAGCATACAGAACACCAAATAACCTCAACCCAAGTAAAAACACACCGAGACATATAATAGTTAAGATCGCAGAAATCCAACACAAAAATAATATACTGAAAGCTGCTAGAGAGAAGAAGGAGCTCACATTCAAAGGAAAACCCATCAGAATTACAGCTGACTTCTCTACACATACAATGAAGGCAAGGAGAGCACGGAGCAGAGTTCTTCAAGTCCTACATGAAAACAAATTCCAGCCCAGAAAATTTTACCCTGCAAAACTCTCTTTCAAGTTTGGTGGAGAAGAGAAACACTTCCACGACAAAGAACAACTAAAGAATTCCATGATGACAAAGCCATCCCTTCACAGGCTGCTGAAAGAGGTTCTAGAGAGAGACCACAATGACTAGAACTCCATGCAAGAGAATGGAAGGAACCGACTAAACAGGACAGACAATTAAACACAGGTTACAAAGGAGTAAACAATACCAGGTAAATATCATGACAAACATAAGTCAACACATTTCAATTATAACCATAAATGTAAACGGACTCAATTCTCCAATTTAGAGAAATAGACTGGCACAGCAGAATAGGAAACAATATCCAACAATATGCTGTATACAAGAAACACACTTAACTCAAAAGGACATTCATAGGCTCAAAGTCAAAGGATGGAAAACAATACTACATGCCCCAGCACCTCAGAAAAAAGCAGGAGTAGCAATTCTGTTCTCAGACAGTCTCAACTTCAAACCAAGAATGATCAAACGACACAAAGAAGGCCACTATATATTGGTAGGGGAAAAATTCGAGAGCAAGAAGTAACACTCATAAATATCTATGCACCAAACACAGGAGCACCCAACTATATCAGACAAATCTTAAGGGACATGAAAAACTTAATGACTAGGAACACAGTCTTAACAGGAGACCTTAACACACCCTTATCTCCAAAAGATAGGTCAACCAGACAAAAAATTAGCAAGGAATTAGCATAATGGAACCAGAGCTTGGAACAAATGGTCCTGGTGGACATGTACAAAGTGTTCTACCCAACCACAGTTGAATACACATTTTTTTCAGCTGCACAAGGGTCATTTTGCCAAATAGACCACATACTAGTCCCGAGGTCATGCCTAATTATATGCAAGAAAATAGAAATTATCGCCTGCATACTATCAAACTACAATGCAATGAAAATGGAAATAAATGACAAAAGAAACCAGAAAAACCCACTAAAGTTATGGGAATTAAACAACACCCAACTCAGCAATCAATGGGTTTCAGAATAATTTCAACTGTGAATTCAAAAATATCTACAATTCAATGAAAATTCAAGTACAACTTACCGGAATTTATGGGATGCGATGAAAGAAATTCTTAGAGGGAAAATCATAGCTATGAACTCACACATTAGGAAAACAGAAAGGGAACAAATTAGCACCCTAATGTTGTACCACTGACAACTAGAAAAAGAAGGGCAACCAAAACCGAGAGCGCAAAGACTGGAAGAAATCATAAAGATTAGAGCAGAAATTAATTCAATTGACATGAAGAAAACAGTTCAAAGAATCCACAAATCAAAAAGTTGGTTCTTTGAAAAACTAAATAAAGTTGATAAGCCTCTTGCCAACCTCATCCAAAAGAGGCAAAAGAAAATTCAAGTACAAGCGATAAGGAATGAAAAGGGTGAAATCACCACAGACCCAGTGGAAATTCAGAAGATTATCAACAGTTACTTCAAGAATCTTTATGCTCACAGAATGGAAGACACAGAAGAAATGGACAGATTCCTGGAAAGGTACAAATTACCAAAACTGAATCAAGAAGATATAACAATTCTCAGTAAGCGAATAACAGCCAACGAAATATGAAACGTAATAAAAAGCCTATTGACAAATAAAAGTCCAGGTCCTGATGGATTCACAGCTGAATTCTACAAGAAATTTATAGAAGATATAATCCCCACACTCCACAAACTCTTCCACGAAGTTGAAAAGGAAAAAGTCCTCCCAAAATCATTTCTGGAGGCAAGTATAATAGTGATTCCAAAACCAGGGAAAGACACAACTGAAAAGCAGAGCTGCAGGCCAATCTCCCTCATGAACATATATGCAAAAATACTCAACAAAATCCTGGCAAATGGAATACAGCAAATCATCAAGAAGATCATACACCATGACCAGGTAGGACTCATCCCAGGGATACAAGGATGGTTCAATATTCGAAAATCTATAAATGAAATACTCTATATTAATAGACTGAAATCTAAAAACCACATGATCATCTCAGTTGATGCAGAGAAAGCCTTTGACAAAGTCCAACACTCATTTATGTTCAAGGTCCTACAGAAAGTAGGAGTCGATGGACTCTATCTTAACTTGATAAAAGCCATCTATGACAACCCCAAAGTTCATGTAATCCTAAATCGGGAAAAACTGAAATCTTTTCCTCTTAAATCAAGTACAAGACAAGGATGTCCTCTATCTAACCTCCTATTCATTATAGTCTGGGAATCCTTAGCAACATCCATTAGAAGAGAGGGAGAAATAAAGGGAATAAGAATAGGTAAAGAAGAAGTTAAATTATCACTCTTTGCAGATAACATGATACTTTACTTGGAAGACCCCAAAAATTCCACCAAGAAACTACTGGAAATAATACAGAAGTTTAGTAGCATAGCAGGATGCAAAATCAATACTCAAAGCTCAATAGCATTCCTGTACACAGATAACAAGCACACTGAAAGGGAAACAATAGAAACAATACCTTTTACAATAGGACCGCTGAAAATGAAATTCCTTGGAATTCACTTAACCGAGGAAGTCAAAGATCTTTTCATGGAAAATTACAACACCCTAATAAAAGAGATTATAGAGGATTTCAGAAAATGGATAGATATTCCCTGCTCCTGGATAGGAAGAACCAACATTGTGAAGATGGCCATACTCCCAAAATTGCTGTACGGATTTAATGCAATCTCTGTGAAACTACCACCAGTATAACTCCCAGACATAGAGAAATAATTTCTAAAATTTATTTGGAACCACAAACGACCTAGAATAGCAAAGGCAATCTTGGCCAATAAAGACAAGGCAGGAGGTATCACAATTCCTGATTTGAAATCATACTACAAAGCCACTGTGATAAAATCAACATGGTATTGGCAACAAAATAGACCTGATGATCAGTTGAATAGATTGGAAGTTCCAGAGGCATCTACAATCACACTTAGCCATCTGATCTTTGACAAAGGGTCTACACAAGCTCATTGGAAGAAAGATAGCCTGTTTAACAAATGGTGCTGGAAAACATGGCTTTCTACATGCCGAAAACTAAAACTCGACCCAGCTCTATCACCATGCACTAAGTTAAAGTCAAAATGGATTAAAGATCTAAACATTAAAACAGAAATAGTCAATCTCCTGGAAGAGATAGTAGGAGGAACTCTTGAAGACATGGGGGTAGGTAAAGAGTTCATGAAATAACATATATTCGCACAGGAAGCTCTTGAAAGAATCAACAAATGGGATCAACTCTTCTTAAAGAGCTTCTGCATGTCAAAAGAAATTGTCAACAGAGTGAAAAGACAACCCACAAACTTTGAAAACATCCTACCTAATAATGAGTCAGACAGAGAACTCCTGTCTAGAATATATAAAGAACTAAGATATAACAGGGTCCTCAAATTTAAAGACCCAATTCAGAAATGGGCATCTGAGATGAATATACACTTCTCAGAGGATGAAATTTACGAAGCCAATAAATGTATGAAAAAATGCTCCACATCGCTAGTCATCCGTGAAATGCAAATAAAAACAACACTGAGATACTATCTCACTCCAGAAAGAATGGCTATCATAAGGAAATCAACCAACAACAAATGTTGGAGTGGTTGTGGGAAAAAAGGAACACTTTTCCACTGCTGGTGGGAATGTAGACTGGTTCAACGATTATGGAGGTCAGTGTGGAGACTCCTCAAAATAATAGGACTAGAAATCCCATTCATGCTGGCTATCCCCCTACTGGGAATTTTCCCAAAGGATCTGAAAACATTGTATCATAGAGGTATTTGTGCACCTATGTTTATAGCAGCACAATGTGCGATAGCAAAATCTTGGAAACAACCAAGGTGTCCATCACATGAGGAATGGTTGAAAAAGATGTGATATTTTTCTATAATGGAGTATTACTAAGCTATTAAGAATGATCAGTTTGAAGCATTTATACTGAAGTGGATGCCACTTGAACATTTACTCGTAAGTGAAATAATGCAAACACGCAAGTGTAAATATCTTATAGTCTCCCTAGCATAAGGAGCAAAAAGGAGAAATACAGAAGGAAATGTACAACAACAGCTAAAATCAATTGAGTCAGATAAGGCAAAGTGAATGGCATATGCTGCAGGATACAAATCAGCTTTTCTTCTGGATGGTTACCAACCTATGTTTACAGATCAAAGTTGGAGAAATAGAAGAGTCACAAGGCCAGACATTTTGGCACTAGCCTGTCAAGGTCAGCGAAGACTCAGGACATAAGAGAACCTGTACTCTAACATCATGAAAGTAGTTGAGTTCCACATTCACTGAACAAATTATGGAGCCACAGAGGAAAGGGACTGAAGTTCTATAGTGTGCCTGGGGAGAGTCACATGGAGAGAAAACGTTCTCTCAAGCTATCACAGAGAGCAAACTGGTCAAGCATTGGCTGTGACTCATCCACATGGATGACACAGACAAAGGATCTACAGAATAATGTACAGTACTACAAGATAAACCGTGAGGGGACTTCATTGACCTCATGAGAAACATAAAGTACATGTGTTGGCATATAAGTCTTGCTTTATCTAGGTCTTAACCATCCAGCAGAAAAGTTTAACAATGATGTATACATCACAGGGCCATAATATTAAGCTGAGCTGTAAATGGCTATGGTCAACATCTTGTTCGGATATGTCACTATTGTAGTGGAATCCCGGACTGTGTTGGGTTGCATTGTTGAATTCAAGCATCTGAATTCGTTAAATGACAATGGAATGCCTATCTCTTACAGGTGTAGACAAAGGAAGGGGTATAGAAAGGAAGAATCATGATATGTGCATATAGACAGTACAGTGGGAATAGATAACACTGTCCTTCTACATAATCCTATGAGAGGCAAGATTTGCACTAATGGTGGTTGGACAGGATATTATGTCAGCTTCCAGCACGATGGACAAGCACTAGGAAAATAACAAGGTAGAAAGTATTAATTATTAAATCTTTGATGTAATTCTGGTCTAAAAAAATAAGATATGCAAACAGCTACACTCTTTACTAATAAGAGTCATATGCTATACTAATGTCTGTAAGTGTAATATCATGTATGCACCTTCTGTGATACCAAAACATTATGAAAACAGTTTGCAATGTATTAATTTATCAAATCCATCTTTTCAAG
Organism: Ctenomys sociabilis; assembly: GCA_004027165.1. Lineage (NCBI taxonomy): Eukaryota > Metazoa > Chordata > Mammalia > Rodentia > Ctenomyidae > Ctenomys > Ctenomys sociabilis. The sequence goes on along the minus strand of PVKA01009278.1, from coordinate 59,308 downwards.
TTATCTTAAAACTGTCTCATTGATATTTGTACTTCAATAAAACAAAAGTTAAAAAAAACTGTATTGCTAAAAAAAGCTTCATGATGTCTACAGCTACATGACAATTTTAAAGGTATTTAAAGAATAGAATTTGAATTTATTCTCTTAACTGATTGATTAGAGGCATCTGCTCTAATAGTGTTTGTAAATAGAATATCATGTATGGACCTTGTGCAACAAAGAGCTACTACGAAAACAATATGCGATGTACTGATTGTTGAATCTGTCCTAATTTGATTTGAAACTGTCTTATTGCTATCTTTTCTTCAATAAAATAAAATTTAAAAAAGAATATAAAAAAATAAAGCATGTCTGCAAGCAACAAAATATGTTTGAAAGAGAAGCAACACCTATATAATCAATAGTTGCTGCACTGTCTTCCCTGAAAATATCAAAAGAAGTAAATCTTCTATAGGAATGAGAATTATTTGGTTCATTCACTTTATAAACAATTTCATAGTTCAATTAGATAGAGATTGATAGTCAGATAAGGAGGGACTAAGTCTAAGATTGAAAAGAAAAGAGGCAAATCCTGCCTGTGGTGAAGGGTTAAGTTGACATAAAGCAGGTCCCCATAGTTAGTCCTGCAGTCCTGCACAGAGATAAACTATGGTCCAAAGGTGCACTATAACTAGCACCATGTGGTCCAATAAGCCAAGACCACATAATAAACAGTGACTGCTTAACAAGCATGTAGTCAGATGACCAGAACACTCTGACATTCACTTCTACTCCTTCCAGAAATTCCTGCCATCTTTTCTGTGTTACATACCCTTACTACATACTTTGTTTTTCTAGTACAACAATATTACCTAAGTGTCTGTACTATAGGTTAATTACAGTTTGAGCTAAATAAACTGTGATGTTGCAATCAGCTTTTTCTTGCTCTGAGTTCTAGTTCTGAGGTGGTGTGGAAGGAAAGAATGAACCAGCAAACAGTGAGGAATCTCCAGGTGTGTGCTTTATTAGAAGTAATAAAGAAAAGCCCTAACTAGATAGGGAGGGCAAAAGAACAGTAAGAATTCCTTGAATGTAAACACTTTTGTAAAGCTCTTTGGAAGCGAGAACATGCCAAAACACATGCTTCAGCACTGTTTCCAATTTTTAAGACTTCCTATCACCAGCAGACTCCCTCAGTTTTTTGTCTTTTGAAGGTCTAATTTCCCTCAACACATATCTCTACCTTGTCTTTATTTTACTAAGTTTGTTTACTTTTGTTCAAGCTTACACACACACACACACACACACACACCCCAAATTTTGGTCATAATATCATTTTAGTATTTAATTAAAACCCCTCATAAAGCTGCTCATTGGCAAACAATTTTTGGGATACTTCTTGTCTCCGAGGAGATTTCTCTCAATAAATATGATCTCCTTTTAAATCTCCTTTTTCTTCATTTCTATGTTTTGGTATCAGGAGAAACAAACTCAGGATATCTGATCTAAAACAGTTTTAAGAAATAGTATATAATAATTACATATATTTTCCAAATGTCTTCTAAATACATATTTACCATAAACCATGTAAAAGTATCCCATTTTAATCAGAGGTAGGAAAAATGTAATCTACATTTACCTTGGTTTTTACCATAGCAGTCACACAAGGAAATTATTTTGATAACACAATTGTTTTTTGGAAAACTCTTCCCTTAATTTCCAACTGTGGTCTTCTTTTTATCTTGATAAATTGCCCAACACAATGCATTGACATTTAAAATAATTCCTCTGACCTTAAAACTACTCTCAAAGTAGTAAGCATTCAATAAATATTTGTTGTTCAGGATGGTGACTGTAGTTATCAGAACAACAACAGAAAAGACATTTTCAGATGTAAAGGCTGATCCATTTCTTCCCTTTACCCTATTTTCTATATGCAAAAGCTACAGACAGAGCCAGTCAAACTTGGAGTGAAGTTATGTCTTCAGGGAAATACAGTGCTGTTAAATTATTTTTTTGCATCCTTCACTGCCACAGTAGTAGATCGCCGGCTCTGTCTAATGTGCTTATTTTAGTCTGATTTCTCTGCCATAGTAGATTTAAGCAGGCTTTCTGTATTCTCTGCTCTTGATTCTCTCCTAATCTCAATCTAGGAGAAATCTATTTCCTCAGCAAGAAACAAAACAAGGCAATAGGTAGATGACCTTTTAGCAAACTACAAAATGAAAATGATTTTAACACAGTACAGCATATTGATTGATATTGTACAATGTCAATTGATTTCACCTATCCTTTTAGACAGCCTACTGTAAAAAATTAAAAATAATTTAAAATTATTCTTGAGAGGTACCCTAGGAAATTCATACTTTGTCAAGAGTTATGAAAAAATAAAACAAAGTAAAAACAAAAATACTTGTCAGGTCATGAATGTCATCTTTTTCAAGAGAACTTTTGAAATTTTCTAACTTGCTAAATTGGGCCTAAAACAATGTATCATTTGGCTGGGGACTTTGTAAAATACTAACTACATGGATAGACTTGAGCAGAAACCAAAGGCAAAGCTTTTGGGGGATAGCTAGTGAGCAAAAGCAGGACAGATTTTGAGGAGATGTTAATGAGAGCCTTAAGCATATACAAGATGTGTCCTTTTGCGAAGCGTCACATGAGAATTTAAAGGAAAATGGGAAAATGTTACTACAACCTGGAGGAAAAAAGTTCCTGTTACATGGATTTTGAAAGTTTACTTCCTAAATACTATGGTTTGTGGTAATGAAACAGTTTATGACATAGTTTGATATAAATCCAATTCTTTTATTCTCCAAAAACTGGAGAATAAACTGGAGAACAGAAGGAGGATTTTAAGAGAGGTGATTATTAGAAATAGGAAGAGAAAGCTCTTAATAGAGATCTATTAGGAAAGGATTCTGAGCAAAAAGTCCAGTCAGGGGGCTCTGTCCTCATGTTTGCATAAGAAGAGCATAAGAAGGGCCTGGAATTTAAACAAGTTCAAAAGGAAACTTTTTCTTGTATTTCTGTGTTTCAAAGCCTAATTTAGCACAGCCTGGATATGATCTTCTGCAGCAGGAAGGAGGAGTTCTCATCACTTTTCTCATTCCAAACTTTTATCTTTTGTCCCTGTGTTTACTTTTCTTTTTCTGATTTTAGCTTAGCTGCCTGAATGAGCTCTTAACCATTATCTTCTTTTACATTTCCAATACTAACCTGCTGATTGCTTAATAGGCTGCTTTCTTAACCCTTCCATCTGACCTTACCTTAAAAGTCTTCCCTAACTGCCTACTTACAGCAACTAAACTAATCTGCAATAGTAACATGGACATTAGAAAGCAATGAAGGGTTTCTGGGTAAACTAGTAATAAAATTTTTCAAACAATGCTGAGGGTGTCTCAGGATTTCTTCTTTATTTTTATAGTAAAATATGAGAAGAGTATAACAAGTATAAGGCAGAACACACACAATTAGAAGCCAAGTTTTGAGAATTTCTAACTTTTCCATATGGCAGCTATTGTTAAAAATCAGGAATGTTTTGGGGGCAAAGGTCAAATGCAGGTCACTATCAGTAAAAAAAGAAGCTCATGTAGACATACAGTTCCTCATAAAGGTGTCAGAAAAACGAAGAACAATGTATTATATTATCCAGCTAGCTAAATAAGGTTCTTTTTAAATAATTTTTATTCGTTTTAATGAGAAAAAAATAAAATAATGACACTTTCAAAACAGGTTAGTACGCCAGATATCCTACTACATTTGTTTTCTACAAATTGTTGTAGACAATTGTCAACAATTGTTGTCCTACAATTGTAGTTATTCAGAGGACAAGATGCAGACAAAATGTTTGCAAAAATAAGGTTTCTAAAAAGCGTAAGATTGTTCCTCAGCTATCCCAATGGAAATTTAAGGGAGAGAAGGGCTTATCCCACGACATTGTCTAATGGAGTGAACTCCATAATATATTCATAGAATAAAACCAAAGTATTTATATTTCTTTATTTTGGGGGAGAAGGTACCAAGAATTGAACACAGGACCTCATGCTTGTGAGGCAGATACTGTACTGCGTAGCTACATCCCTAGCCGAACACAAAATATTTAAAATATTGATATTGGAAAAACAATGAAAAGGACAGACAACTTAAAAGTGAAAAGAAAAATTTAGACTTTGAAAATTCTACACAAACAGAGTTATAAAAACTACAACTTGTCACAGCATGTCAGAGGGCAGGTAGTTCCAAGAGCACAGAGGCAGATAGAACCAGGGGCTATGCCAAATAATCCTGGGGGGCTATTAAAGGAGATTCTAGCATTTAGGGAACTAAATTTCAGAATATCTTTGGACCAGTGTGTCTCTCACTGGCCTCTTCATTGAACAAGAGTGTATAAGTGGTTATCAGTGCTACATCTGTGCCTCGTTCTGTATAAGGAAGATGAAGAGCCAGTAGGCATGTCTGCATTTCATAGGTCTGTGAACCAAGATGAACTATTCACAAGGAGCTCTACATAAGGAATTATATTAAAGGAACTTCATGTACACCAGGACATGGTTTAAAAGAAGTGATTCTCTGAGCCAATGTTGGAATGATATTAAAATTTTGAGGTTTGGGTGATGAGTGAAGTGTATTTTTCATTTAGGAGAGACATATATCTTTTGGGGCCAGAGGGAAGACTGTGGTAACAGGTTTCCAAAATGAGCTTTGAAGATGTGTCTTTCTTGGTATTTGTGCTCTTATATGGTAGAGCCTTTACATGCTAAGTAGGGCTGATGTATGTAACCAGAATAATAGTGTAGAAATGGCAGTGTGTGACTCCTAAGGCTAAATTACAAAATACATTGTGAATTTTCCCTTGCTCTTTTTGGATCATTCACACATGTGCTCTTATTTAGAGGGCCTTTTAGGCAGAAACTGAGACTTCCCACCAACTGGCAAAGTAATTTTCCAGTTCTCTGAGTGAACTATCTTATAGTCCACCCTCCAGTCTCAGGGAAATCTTCAGATGACTACAGCCCAGCTAATATCTTCACTTTAGCTTCATGACAGGCCTTGAACTAGAACTATTAAACAAAGGTAGTTCTGCATTATGGACCTGGAAATACCACAAAATTATACATATTTGTTTTTGTTGTTATTTAAATCACTAAGTTTTTGAGTAGTTTCCTGTACAGTGATAAACAACTGTTATAGAAAATGAAAGGATATCCCTATAAACAATTTCTTTTTTAAAAACAAACCTTGAGAAGTAGTGATACAAGGGAAAGAAACTCGTAATCTGCTAGATATCTGGGATGAGTTTTTGTTCCCTAAAACTGAAGAACAAATTTTAGGAACAATGGAGGCTAAAAGCAGAATATATTTCTTGAGGGAAAGAAAGCTTCTGTCTAAGAGAGGGACAGAAGGAGTCTAGAGTGGGTTGCCAAAACACCCTACTTTTTTAAGGGAAATTTTAAAGCAAACCCACAATGCAAGGTGGTTCCATGGTGGGAAACATGAGTAGTCAAAGTGGTCACGAAGTGGCATAAAACTATGGTCAACCAATAAGGTTACAACCATAATTATTGCTCAGGTAAAACTAATTAAATGTGGATCAAATGAGGAAGCAAGTCACATAGAAAGTGGGCATGAATACTGAACAGGGCCTTTTGTGGTAGGGGGTTGGGTCAGTGACTATTCCAGGCTTTCTGAAAGTAATAGAGACCTACTGAGAATATCAGTCCTGGCTTTCATCCTTAGGGAAATAGGTAGTTGCAGTTCTTTCATTTTTGTCTTCAGTTCTGGCCCACACCTGAGGTACCTGTCTTTTCCATAGTTTCAAGGCAGGTCTACTTTTGCCCTGGCTCCTTAAAGGGCTTAGCCTTTTCTGACTGTCTATAATATTTGTTACCTACCTTAAGCTGCCTATAGTACTGTTATGCTATTGTTCTCCTATATTTTTTTATATGTACACTCCTTGATAAGCATTAATCTTTTATCTAGTAGAGTTGATTATTTTTTTAACTTACTGATAGCTTTTACATACATTTTCAGCCTCATAATATGCTGTTGTTAAAGTACTGAATAGTTTTAAGATCTTAGTCAAAATTTAGAAACCCATGTAATTTTTGGGCTATGAAATTTCAGAGTATGTTTCTTATATGGTGACTAAAATTAAATATTTGGATTAATGATGATTATTAACCAGTTTTGAGCCAATTTACTGTAGTGACATTACTATAAATTTATATTCCCTTAATAATAGTATTTTATATCAGATTGATACAGAGGAAAGAATGTATCACACTGAGAGATATCTGGGGGGAGTTAGTGTTCCCTAAAATTGAAAAATGAATTTTATGAACAACAGAGGTTAAATGGAAAATTTGTTTGTTGAGGAAAAAAAAGTTTCTGTCCAAGAAAGACAGAAGAAGCCTTCAAAGAGCTGCTAAGTAACCTGACTTTTATAGGGCTTTTTAAAGAGCAAAGTCACAAGATGTGGTGTGTCTAAGTTGGGAAACAGGGAAACTTGCACATGAGGTGGGACAAAATTATATGGTTAACCAATAAGATTAGAAGTACAATTGCTCAGGTAAAATTGATTAAACCAGGATCATAAGGAGAAGCAAGTCACTTAGCAAGCAGGCATGAATACAGAACAAAGGCTTTTCCTGTAGGGGGTTGAGATAGTGACTTTTTCAGGCTTTTTCAAGGTGTTTCATACCTATTACAATATCAGTCCTTGATGCTCATCCCTAGGGAGGTATATGGCTGCATTTGTTTAATTTTTTGCATTGAACTCTGGCCCACAGTAGGAGTTTCTCTCTTCCACAGTTGCAAAGTACCTTACCTTCCATATTGGGTCCTTTTAGGGCATAGCCCTGTCTGACTACCTATAATATTTCTATCTAACTAAGCTGCCAACAACAGTATGTGGTGTATTTTGGAGAAAGTTCCATGTATTGCTGAGAAGAATTTGAACTCTGTTTCTTATTGATAGAACATGCTTAGATGTCTATTAAATTTATTTGTTAGAAGGTCTTGTTTGAGGATTTTTTTGTCTAATGATATAATTGTGATACTATGGTATTAAGATGCCTCACTCTAACTGTGTCTGAATTTATCTAGTCTTTTTTGTCCAGTAGTACTTGTTCTATAAATTTGGGTGCACTGATGCTTGGGACTTGTTATCTCTTTCAGTTGAATTGTTTTCTTATCCAGCATATACTGACTATCTTTGACTCTTATCCTGTGTACACTGATTATTTTTGACTCTTATCCAGCATATACTGACTGTCTTTGACTCTTATAATCAGTTTTAGCTTGAAATCTTGTTTGTCAGGTAATAGGATAGCTATTAGTACTTGTTTTCTCTTGCCTGCTGGATGGAATTTTGCTTTTTAGTCTTTAACATTAGTCTTTGAATTTCTTTTTAGGTTAATTTTTTGTGTGCATAATGTATCAATAGATTTTTGTTTTTTTTTTATTCTGTCAGTCTGTCTTTTGATTGGTAAATTGAGACCATTAATATTGAATGCTACTATTAAGAGAATGATACTATGTACTATTTCCTGTTTGTGCTTTATTTTCCCATTGGTGATTCCATTTTCTTCCCCTTTTTACTTCATTGCCTACTCTGCCTGGTGTATTCATTCTATCAGCCTTTTTTATTGATAATATACTTGTCTCTTTGTGTAAATCCTTGAAAAATTTTTTGAATTCTTGCTTAGAGGTGATGAATTTCTATAGGTGCTCTTTGTCATGGAAATAATTTATATTTCTAACAACTTTGAAAGTGAAAATTTCAGGATATATCAGTCTGTGTTGGAAGTTGTCTATTTTCAGGGTTTGAAACGTTTCATTCCAAGCTATGCTGCCCATTAGGATTTCAATTGAGAAGTCTGCTTTAATTCTAATCATTTAACAATACTGTATTCTTGTGTTGGACTCCTTGGATTTTGACCATGATGTGTTCTGGAAAGACTTCTTTGTGACTATGGCTATATGTATCAGTTAACTTCATGTTAAATTATTTTTTTTCACATTTAGAATGTTTTCTGCTATTATTTAGTAAACTGCCTTTCTGCCATTTGTTCTGTGAAACTTGTGGTTTTTTACCTATTCCAGTTAATATTAGTTTAGTTTTCCTTGCATCCTCTATTAGTGTTTGGACCATTGTTTTTATGCTTTTGTTGTTTTAAATTATCATTAAGTGCTACTGATATCCATCCTGCCTTCTAGTTCTGACTCTCTGGTTTACTTTTTGGTCATTACAGATGTAAATAGTTTAGTCTCTTGAATTTATATTTGGTACATTATTGTGGACCTTAACTCTTAGCAAACTGGTCATTCATGATTTGTATCATTTTTTGAGCCCAAAAAGTTTTCCAGTAGTATCTACTGCAAGCTTGATGAGTAATTTCTTTAGTAAGTCTATTATTTGATTGGTTTTTATGTTCTTTGAGCTCACTGAACACATTATTTATCTCTTTTCTTTTTCTCCTCTTTCATCATTTCGAATTCAAATAAATCATGTCTGTAGCTTTTGATTTGCTCCCTTTCAACTCGGTGATCTCTGAGGGAGTTGCATTTTTGTTTAGTTCTTCTTTGCATTTTCTAACCATGTTTCTGTTTTTCGTTGCTTTTGTTGTCCATTCTTCATTTCGTACCATTGCAATTTTGTGACAATCCTCGCTAGTTGGATCTTTCACACCAAGAGTTACACTGACCCAAATTACTTGGGCATCTGTTACCCAAATTGACAGAAAAGATTGACTATTACAATCCATCCCTTGTTACCTTGAGATGCATTTCTTTAGGCCATTGTCTCCAGACACAGAAAGAAGTATATATTTACACCTAATGCATTATAATTATCTGGTGTACAAAAGGACATGTACAATTATAATCATTATTTCTCCTTACGATCACAGGGTTTTTTCATAACTAGTATTTAGAACTAAATTCTTCTGTTCCCCATTCTGTCTTTTCTTGGCCTTCAGGAAATTCTTCAGTAAGCCTTATATTTTTCCTAGGTAGGTTAACTAATACCTTTAGTCCTGTAGGTTCTGGATCATTTGTCTTTCTACCTGGATTTTTTTGTATGTTGGTACTTAGGTTTGTGAACATAATTCTCTTCATGATTCTGATTGCGGATCAAATTGGAAGAAAATCGCCAAATTCAATGGTTAGGTTCTACATAACCTTATGGGGAAAATTGATTCAGTTTTCATTCAATTCATTTTATGATCAGCATCATGGAAAAAATTAAGTACATGAACTGAAGTACTTCTGTAGCTTTTCACTGGTTTTAATAACAGAGCATGGTAATACAAGGAGACTCCCTAAGGGATCTCCTACACTCCAAAGACATTTGCACTTTCCTGTATTGTGGAATAATAGTCCAATTTTTCTTTGAGAGTATGGTTCAATGACCCCTTCCAACACTGTAATTCCCTTTTTGCAAAGGCATAAAGGGACCAAAATGACCAGGGAGGGATCTTAGCTTCCAGTTCAATGATATCATTGCTGCACCTCTTGACACAAGCCTTCCACACTCTGAAACTAAGACTTCTAAGCAAACAGAAAATAGTGTCATGAGCAATGGAAACAAAAATTTTGCTAGTGGATCAATCAGATGAGTGATGACTGATATCAATTCTATTTCCACCCCTTGATCCCTAGATCCACAAATCTTGGCTATGGGAGAGATGGTACCATATAGAGGATGGTGAATCAATCATGTGTAGCTTTTTGGAGAACTTGTCCCAGACTTGTAAGCTATTATCCCTTAGCTGGTACTGTCATTGTCTTCAAAAATCCTTCTATTTTTCTATCAACTCAGCCTGGAATTTTGAGGAGCATGATAAGAATAGTGAATTCCATGAGCATGGCCTAATGCCTCATCTCTTTGGCTGTAAAATATATTAATTGCTCAGAGGCAGTTCTGAGTGGAATTATATGATGAAGGATAAGGCATTCTGTAAATCCATAGTTGGTAGGTTTGGTAGACGTGCTACATGCAGGGACTACAAGTCTACTTCTGGAAAAAATGCCCATACCAGTAAGGACTAAACACTCTCCTTTCCATCATGAAGGTGGTACAATATAATTAACCTATCACCACCACAGGTCTATCACCCTAGGGCATAGTACCATATTGAGGACCCAGTTTTGGTCTCTGCTGTTGGTATATTGGGAATTCAGGAATGGCAGATCAACGTAGGTAAGTAAGAAGTCATGTTGCTGAGCCTATGTTTAGCCTCTATCCATGCCACCATGGCAATTCTGTTGATGACCCATTGGGCAAAGACAAGGGTGGTGGAAGAAAGAAGCTGATCACTGTCTTACAGAATAGGTCATCTTATCCACTTAATTTTTTAAAACTTCTTCAGCTGAGGTCATTTTTCGTGAGCCTTTACATGTGATACAAACATTTTTACATCCTTTGCTCATATTGAGAAGTCTATCTATATATGGTTTGCCTAAATATCTCACTCACCAATTTTCTTTCCTTCCAAGTACCTGACCATCAAGGTAGACCACTGGCTTAAACCTGTGAATTTCTATACAGTCTCACATCTGGTTTCTCCAATTTCTGTCCACTGTGAAGATTTCATTTTAACACTGACCTTCAGGAATGTCCTAAAAATGGCTGTGATCCTGCAGCTATCCACTTTTGGGTACAATGAGAAGTACCACTCATAAACCAGGTCCTAGCATTCTCTTCCTCTGACAGTTAATCATATGGTACACCCCATGAGGCTATAGGTACATGCTGGGAAACAGAAGGTAATATTGCAGGAGTTGGAGCCATAAGCATCTAGGCAATTTATTCTTCTAAATTATTTGAATCCTCTGGACCTGCTCTACTATTAAAAGAACTTCCCATTGTGCCAGTTGTTGGAGACTCCTGCAGTAGGTTCCAGTCTCTTGCCAGGGTTATGACACACACTAGAAAAGGAAAGAAAGACCAAGAGACATATTAAAGAGATGCATAACAGAAATCTGGGACAACCATTCACTCTCTAGGAACAAAAGTCCCAGAATCTCCAGCTAGCTTCTATTTTATTCGCTAGCATAGGGAAGGGGCTAGAGTGCTTTTCCTAGAATATAGAGGTTGTAGTCAAATGAGAAAGGTTAACATCATAGAGGAACAAACCGACATATCCCTACACCTGGATGGTAATTTCATTGACCTAAAGGAAGGCGATTTCTGCAGTCCAAAACAGGTACATGGGGCAGGCAGGGTTATGAGAACCTAAGACAGGTATTATGACACTTTACAATTTGTGGTCCCTAATGCTCTACCTCAATCACATGTACATCATTTCCATTTAATGTTAGACTATTGTTGTTCACATCCATACTTATGACTCAGTGGATCATATAATACCCAGTTCATGACAGGCAACTCAGATTTCATGGTAAACAGGTGTTCCACAGTGAAACTTGCAGCTCACTGTAGTAGACCAACAGCCTTTGTCAAAGAAAGAGTAGTCATATGCAGATGATGATACAGTGTTACTCCCAAAAATTAAAGATTTCTGCCCAATTTACCTATGTGGGCCTGCCAGAGACTCCAGACAGTATTTTTTCTTGCCACTGAAATTCAAGTCCCATTGTATCTGCTAGATCATATGGATCCAATGGCACAGCAGCTGGCACAGCAGCCTGGACCTGTTACGGAGCCTTATCTTGTTCTGGACCTCACTCAGAAATAGCACCTTTCTGAATCACTCGGTAAATAAGTCAGAGTGAAACATCTAAGTGAAGAATGTGTTGTCTCTAAAATAAAAAAAAAAAACAGGTTTTGTGTGTTGGTGTACCTTTTTTTATTTTTGCTTGTGGGTGGAGGCAGATGAAACAGCTTATTTTTTTTTTTTACCTTAGAATGGATAGTTGTACATGTACCATAGCACTAGACTCCTGAGACAGAAGGACCATGAAATTTCATTGCATTCATTTTGAATTTTATCTTGATCTCTGATGCTTTAAATAAATCCATAGTGATTCCTACCTCCTGCTCACTTGGTCTAATAAGCATAATATCATCAGTGTAATGTATTAGTAATGCTACCCCAGAGAAAGCCAATCAAGAGCCGTGTAGATAAAATTGTGACTTGAGGTAAGTTAATATATTCCTGAAGCAGGACAGTGAAGGTGTATTTCTGGCTTTACCAGCTGTAAGTACATGGATAGGTATAAAGAAGAAGTAATATACCAAATTAGCTGCATCTCAAGCACCAGGTAATGTGTTGATCTGCTCAAGCAAGGAAGCCTCATTTTGTACACCAGCTGCAATCAGGATCATCATTTGATTAATAGTATATAGGTAATCCACGATCATTCTGCAGGCCAAATGGAAAACTTAATTGGAGATGTGGTGGGGCCCACCAACCCTGTTTCCTTCAAGTCCTTAATTGTGGCACTAATCTCTACAATCCCTTTAGGGATGGGATTGGTTTTATTTTTCTTTTCTCTTTTTGGTTTACTATTTTATCAGGCAAAGGCAAGTCCAGCAGCTGTAATTTGGCCTTTTCCATCATAATGGCACTCATACAGCAGATTAAGGAGCCAATATGAGAATTCTGTTAAACACTAAAAGTATCCCAATTATGCACGTGGAATGAAGAAAATGACTACAGGATGGATTTGGGATATATTGGACAATCTATGTGCCACACTTTTGTTAAAAATTACAGTGATCACTTTACTTCCATAGGCCCCTGCACTTGCTATAGGGCTACAGTGATGTTTTAGATCCCCTTGAGTTAGTGTTAATTTAGAACCAGTGTCCAGTATTCCTTGAAATATATAATCATTTCCCTTATCCCTATGTACAGTCACTTGGGAAAAGCCTTTAGGTCCCTTGGGGGAAGAATGGGAGAAGGATTGACTGTATTCCATTTTGCTGCAGTTTCCTTCCATAAAAAATCCAGACCTTCCCTTCATTTAAGAGATTCTTGGTCTATAAACTGGCTCAAACCTGGGAACAGATTGAGGGGCCATGATTCTCTGTTACTGCAATTGGAAGGCTTCTGTTCATTTGCCCTTAAAAGTTTTGGTCATATAAATCTAATAATGTTCAGTAGGTATTTCTTGTCTATTTCTTTGTCAGGAACACTGGCTGTCACTTCACCCCTGCATCACCAGGATCCAATCAAATGCATTGCCCTTATGTTTCACACTTGAGGAACTGTTTCTCGTTGTATAGTCTGGCATGCAGAGAAAAATCAATGAGAGAGCTCTCTGGAGATCCTGCAAGTCTGTTTCTCAAAGTGTTAGGAACATTATCATGCATGGAAAGCAAAGGATTAATTTCTTCAGGTATACTAAGAGAGGCCTGCACTTTAAGGGCGACATGTGGGTAGGGATACTTCTACCATTGTGAGTAGTGAAATCTCTTCCTCTGGCAAAATAACACCATTGGTGTCTAGGAGCAAAACATTCTCAGCCCTATGAGGATCTTCCCTAACATGCCCATTCCAGTTTAAAGGATCTAATTCTTTTTTGATCAGAGAAATTTCATCTTAATTTTAGATACTGTTTGAGGCTGAGCATTAATTTATGCTACATTTCAACCAGTTGAGTTTTGAAGGCCTGTATTTGGGTTTCTGAAGCCTTTGCCCTGAAGCTAATGTACAAGTAATTCTGTCTTATGACACACTTAGCATTTTTTGAATTTTTATGTGTCCACAGCTGGGAATTTGAATCTATGCCTTATTTTCCTTTATCAATTTGTTTTCACAGTCAGAAAAGTTTAGATTATCTATGGATGTTTTGTGGTCTTCTTTTTTTCTTTACTAGTCTCTCAAGAGATACCACCAGCAACTGGCCAGCATCATTATATTTCCCAACCTGTAAAAATATTTAAAAGTTTCATATATGCAGTCACTAATTTCCTTACATTTTCTAAGGGGTTAATTATGATAATCAAATGGACTCAGGACTATCAGTAATCCCCACAGTAATAGATACATAGATCATCGTCTTTCTTTAGCTTTCATGAAATGAGAGACCCAACTTAAGGAATCCTTAAAGCCATGAAAGATTTTCACCTTTAAAATTCTGATCCTCTAGAGCCACTTTTGGTTCCAAAATATCTGAGAGTGCTTACTAGAGAAACATGTAATGCAAAGTTCTTTATACAAATATGTAATAATTTACAACATTGGCTTTAAATGGCCACCCACAGTATCAGATGTAAAAGAGTGCAGAATGTTTGGCTATATGCAGGAGATCTTAAGGATTCCCCTGAAGGTCTGGAGCCCACTGTATTGTTTCAGCGGGGCATACAGCAAGTATTAGTACATATACTCATACTCATACTCATATGAGTCTGTATCTGGAGAAAAAAAAATGTCTGCTTTGGAAGGCCAAACAGTCTATGTCAGAGGCTGAAGAGTCTGAAATTATCCAAGTCATGGTGTGTCTTTGCTCATGTTGGATGATTTAAAAGAAACTATGAGTACCAGTACCAGTATCTGTTGCAGGTGAAGGTGAAGACTAGAACCTCGCTGAAGCAGAAGCAACTCTACTTTTTTCATTTTCCCTTTATACCTCTAGTGAAAATTCTTCCTAGTGTGGGTTTTCCACATCCAGAATTATGCTGATCTAATTTAATTAGATGGTTCTTAAGTTGACACAATCAGTTAACTATCATACTTCCTCAGCTTGGGTAGGGAGGATGCAGTGTAATTGGACAAGCACTCAGTTCTCTAGGAATGAACATCAGAATTATTAATGACAAAAAGGCAATCCAAATATTGACATACAGAGAAAACTAATTAATGAAAACAACTATGCCACACAGGGAATAGCTGCAAGTCAGTAAAACTAATATGATAAAAGACAAACTAGACATCAACACACTTAAGAACCTATGATACATATATTTAATCATGGAAAAGTCACTTACAATTTTAGTATGAATACTAAGACAAAATGCTCCCATGCAGCAATAAACTATTAAATGCAACTTCTATGGATCTACTAAAAACAGAAGGGAAATGAATAATAATAGCATAGAGCTAACAATTTAAAAGTTAATAAGATTTGATGGTTATACTCCTAAAGATCGAATGGGAAAATGAGAAAATGAAATTTTCAGTGTTAAATAATGCAAGCTGAAGGGCAAAAAGAAGCTTTAATTTGCTATTAAATAGCAAAAGGAAATCAATAGACTTATTAATTAATAGAGAGACAGATATACTAAAGTGTGTCTGATTGGGGACTCAGATGTTTTAAAGTATGTGAACATCTTCCCTTGCATTATTCTTCAGAAGGGGTACAAATTATTTTATTTTATTTATTTTATTTCTCAACATATTTGGTACAAGATATCACTATATATCTCAGACTCTTAGTGATCCTCCTGTTTTCAGCTTTCCCAACCCTGGAATTACAGAGGTGTGCCAACAAGCCCAGACTCCGTGGCTGGCTCACCATACCTGCGAGGCATGTGGTGCCAGTGACTGTCTGCATGTGGTTCATATGCTTAGTGCACTGACTGTCTCGCCCGCCCTACAAACTTCATTATGACTATAAAATAGCAAGTAATGTGGTAAAGATTAAGGATGGAGGGAAAAACTACCATTGTTCAATTCTTATTACTTTGTTTAGTAAAATTCTGTACTGTTTCTAATTTTTTTTTTTTTTTTTTTTTTTTTGTCTTTTTGAGACAGGGTCTCACTATGCAGTTCAGGCTGGCCTTAAGCTCACTTTGTAGCTCAGGCTGGTCTCGAACTCACAACAATCCTCCTGCCTCAGCCTCCCGAGTGCTGGGATTACAGGCATGCGCCACCATGCCTGGCTTTGTTTCTAATTTGTAACAGTACTTTTTGTTCTATTTCATATTGCAGTCTTTAAATTAGTTGTTCAGTTTACCAGATATAAGCATGCAAAACTGTTCAAAAATTATAAAAAATAAAGGAGAAGGGAAAAACATTAAGCATTGAATTATTCTTTCAATAAACCAGCAGAAATGAGCACTACAGTTGTCCAAGCTATCCTATCTATCTATCTATCTATCTATCTATCTATCTATCTATCTATCTATCTATCTATCTATCTATCTATCTATCTATCTATCTATGTTTTCCTTCCTTGTTTTCTCTTCACTTTCCCTCATTCCAGTTTTTTCTTCTCTTTGAACAATTTCTTTCTCTTTCATAGTGGTACAAGGAAAATGAAACTCCCAACCTGAAAGGTACCTGGAAAAAGTTTGTGTTTTCTAAAACTGAGGAAGAAATTCTAGGAACAAATTGAGGTTAAGAGCAGGTTATTTATTGGCAGAAAAAAAACTTCTATCTGAGAGAGGAACATAAGGGAGAGACAAAAGGGTTGCATAGCAAGGGGGCATGAATATGGACAGGTCTCTTCCTGTCGGGTTTGTGTTAGTGACTCTTTCTGTCTTTTTCAAGGTGATTGATACTAATTTAGAATATCAGTCACTGATGCCCATTTCTAGGGAAATATGTGGTTGCATTTGTTTACTCTTTTGTCTTGTGGTGTGGCCCAAAGCAGACATGTCTGTCTCTTCCAAAGTTTCAAAGTCACCTTGCCTTCTGTATTGTTTCCTTGAGGGCCTGGCCTTGTCTGACTGCCTATAATAATTCTATCTAATTTTGCTGCCTGTAACAATAGTATGAATTGTAGCTTTCAGATTTTATTTACTGTTTCAGATTCTTACATTAAGGAGTCAAAACAATGTTCACACATGTAAGTCTGACTTATTTTACTTGTAAGTATGGTCTCTAGTTGCATCCATTTACCTACAAAAGTCTTGACTTTATCTTTTTTTATAGCTGAATAATACCCCATGTGTAAAAATACCCCATTTTTTTAACCATTTCTCAGTTAATGGGCATTTTGGTTCTTTCCAAGATTTAGCTATGACTAATTTCGGTGCTATAAATATGGGTGCATGTACAATGCTATGGTGTGATACTTTCAGTTCTTCTATAAAAATATCCAGGACAGGAGTAGCTGGGTTGAATGCGACCTCCAATCCTAGGTTTTTTGTGGAATCTTCACACTGATTTCCACAGTGGGTACAACGAGTCTACGGTCTCATCCACAGTGTAGATGGGTTCTTTTTTCCCCACAGCCCCTCTAACATTTGGTACTGATTGACTTCTTTATGATTGCTATACTTTCTGGGGTGAGATGGCATCTCAGTGTTGATTTAATTTGCATTTCTTGAATGACCAATGCTGCTGAAAAATATTCATATATTTATTTTTCATTTGCATTTCTTCCTTGGAGAAGTGTATATTCATCTCAGATGCCCATTTTTGGCTGGATCTTTGAATTTTGGGGGCCTGATTTATTTTAATTCTTTATATATTTTAGATAGTAGTCCTTTGTCTGAGGGACAGTTGACTAAGGTTTTTCACAATTTGTGGGCTTTACTATCACTCTGTTGGTGATTTCTTTTCAAATGCAAAAACTTTTTAATAGGATGAGATCCCAGTTATTGATTCTTTCATTTCACATGCAGTTTGCCTTTTGTTCATCAACTCTCTGCATCTCTCTTTGTCTTCAAGATTTCTACCTACATTCTGTTCTAGTACATTTTGTGCTTCAGTTTAAATATTTAAGAATTTGATCCATTTTGACTTTAGTACATGTGGAAAGCCAGTTTTTTCTTCCAATAAACATGTTTGGCCCCATTGACAAAGATAAGCTGGTTGAGTGTGCTTGTAGTTGTGTTTCCATCTTCTAATCTGTTCCATTGATCCTCAGTCTGTCTTTTTTTTTTTGCTGATTTTATTACAGTAGCTCTGTAGTCAAATTTCTAGTTAGGGTTTGTGATACTTCCTACCTAGCATTTGTTTTCCAGGATTGCCTTTGTTAATTTATGTCTTTCCTGGGATGAATGAATTCTCAGAATATTTTTGTCCATGAAGTACGCTAGTATTATTTCGATTGGAATTTCTTTAAATCTGTACAACAGTTTTGGGGACGTGGTCATTTTCATAATGTTGGTTCTTTTTAGCCTAGAGTCAGAAATATCATTTTATTTTCTGAAGTCCTCTTTAATTTCTTTTTTACAGAATATTGTAATTTTCACTATATAGCTCTTTGACTTCCTTTTGTTGTAGGCAGGTAAGTTAGAAATATTCTAGGCAGTCAGACAGGGCCAGGCCCTCAAGGAGACAAGATCAGGTATCTGGTTTACTCTGGCCAATGTGGTTGTTGAGGCATCAGAGCTATCTGCACTGGCTGTCCTTCCACTGTTGCAAGGGGTTGGGCAAGCAACTGAGTTCCTTTGACCAAACTGGTTCCTGAGTTCTGTTGGCATTTTAATATTTTCTTTTCACTTTGTTTTCATACTTTTTTTTTCTCTTTTTTTGTTCCACTCTTATTCATTCATGTCTCTCTCAGTCTGTTTGCTGGTTTTTCTTTCTCTGTCTCTTTATCTCTCTCCTCCTTGCTCCTCTCTCTCTCTCTCTCTCTCTCTCTCTCTCTCTCTCTCTCTAATTCTCATTTAAAACAATATGGCAGAGTCACAATATTTGCAAGGAAAATGATAGTATAAAATCTTCACAATCTCACTCAGTGATATTTGTACTTCAATAAAATAAAAAAAATAAAAATAAATATTAACAAAATCTACACAATCTCTTTTATCTTGCCTAAGCAGGCACTTTAATCCACTGAGCCATTTGGCTGGCCCTTATATTCTTTTAATTAATTAATTAATTAATTAATTTTATGGATTTGGTATAGGGTCTCATTACGCATTTCAGACTCTTAGTGATCCTCCTGTTTCAGTTTTTCCAGCTCTGTGAGTATAGGCCTGTGCCACCACACCTGGACACTGTGGCCCATTCAACACACCCCACGGGTGGGACCAGCATGGCATATAGTGTTGAGATCGAACCCAGGTCCCTGACCTTGCCAAAGCAAGCACTTAGTTCTCCGACCTATCTTGCATGTGACAATCTATTTTAGATAATATTGCTAAAACCTTTTTTAAAGTGGACTGTACTTATAGTTTAAATTTTGTTGTAGATGAATTTATTGAGATCTCATGAAGATGGAAGGAATGTGAGCATGTAAGAATACAGATAACATATTTTTCTTATCTCATTACACTTGTAGGTGATTTGCAAATCTCCAATTTACACTGAATAAAAAGAACCCTTTGTATTTTAGTTGGAGAATTAGAGAATTTCAGAAAACTTGTGTCATAAAGGCATGTTGCTTTAATGAGGCATCACCCAAGCTATATAAATTAATTCATTATTAATCACAACAAAAATAACCTTAACAATTTATAAGCTCAAGGTAATATTCTTTTATATAGGTCTTTATTTACTAAAAATGTTATTTTGACTATGTTTGAAAAAATACAATTTAAAAGATACTTTTCCTTAAAAAGAGAAAAGTTGTCCATTTCTTCATTGCCCTATTTACCTATATCCATCAAGGTGACTGACTTTCCTGTAAGAAAATCTTATAGGTGAATTTTCTTCCTAAAGGGGAGTAATATTTTTTGGCCTTCATTTAATTTTTCTGCATAAGAGTGTTATAAGTGTATACCTTTTATTCTTTCTTTATATATTCTTTTTTTTTCATTTATTTTTATTTTATTAAAATACAAATGTCAATCAGACAGTTTCAAGACACCTTAACCATACAGAGTCGATGAATTAATACATTGCAAACTGTTTTCATAACGTTTTGGTACTGTACAAGGTGCATACATGAAATTATATTTACAGGTTTTTTTATAGCTGAATTATATCAAAGATTCAATAAT